>JALPQI010014852.1:0-34034 GCA_025490895.1 Thaumatotibia leucotreta
ACGTCCTATCGGTGACAGTTTTTGACTTATGATTTTTTTTAGTTTTTTCTTTAATGTGTTGTATCTCAGGATGTATAAAAGCGAATTGCTTCAAATTTTGAAATAATGTTCTTTATTTAGATATGCATCGAATTTAAAAAAATGAATATCGATTGTCGTATAAAAAAAAGAAAAAAAAAGACCAAAAAATTTTTCATATTTTTTTTGTGTACCTATGAAGTAGTGACACCTCTATTTTCTTTTTCTAATTGGACGTAGTTACACAATAACGTTCCAACCCACATGAGTTTGTCATTAAAATCTAAACTTTCTGTCAACTGCCAAAGTCATCAATTTTTATGCCAAACTCATGTGGGTTGGAACGTTATTGTGTAACTACGTCCAATTATAGACCATACATTGGCCTACTAGTTGCCTAAGTATCAAAATTTTCCAAGCGGTACTTCTTACCAAAAATCGGCAATATGTGTGGTCAAGTTCTGCATTCAATCGGTGTTTTTCAATGTAGTATACAAACTCTTCATTTATATTTGAGTTTTCTTATCAGGTTATCTTATTTAAGAGTAAATGCTAATGACAACTTAATGTCATCATGATGCAAGCTGTTTATTTCATTATTAATCGGCCGTTTACCATTTCAACTAGCGTATCTCGATAATATATATATATATATTCAAGAAATATATTATTTTTAATGAATATCTCATAAATAATATCGAATTACGCTAGTTAAAATAATAAACGGCCGATTAATAATGAAATAAACAGCTTGCATCATGATGACATTAAGTTGTCATTAGCATTTACTCTTAAATAAGATAACCTGATAAGAAAACTCAAATATAAATGAAGAGTTTGTATACTACATTGAAAAACACCGATTGAATGCAGAACTTGACCACACATATTGCCGATTTTTGGTAAGAAGTACCGCTTGGAAAATTTTGATACTTAGGCAACTAGTAGGCCAATGTATGGTCTATAATTAGAAAAAGAAAATAGAGGTGTCACTACTTCATAGGTACACAAAAAAAAATATGAAAAATTTTTTGGTCTTTTTTTTTCTTTTTTTTTATACGACAATCGATATTCATTTTTTTAAATTCGATGCATATCTAAATAAAGAACATTATTTCAAAATTTGAAGCAATTCGCTTTTATACATCCTGAGATACAACACATTAAAGAAAAAACTAAAAAAAATCATAAGTCAAAAACTGTCACCGATAGGACGTTGATACTCAGCAGAAATATTCTTCACCATAAGAGGTACTCACAAAAAAATACTAGAGTCTGGTTGATTTAAAGGCTGACTTACTATGAAAATCCGACTATGGCCTTTATGATGCGCCACAGAAACCTGTGTAGGTTTATGCGTGGTGCAAAAGTTAGCAATGAGAAATCACTAAATTTTGAGTGTTCTCTTTGACGTATATCAAAACAATAAAATTAACAAAATATCCATGTTCTATCGAAAATGTTAACATAACGTGCACTCACTTTTGCACCATACAATTTGTCATCGGAATACTATACCTCGGTTCTATTTTAGCTTGTATGGATGACTTGTTATATTAATTCGTCAAGGGTTAATACAATCAGGGTGTTGGTCCTCATTGGACTTTATATTGCAAAGACTGGTTTTACAATGTAAGTTTTAAATAAAACAACAATAAATCTAAACGATACTTTATTTCGTAAACCACCACTTCACAGATGTGTTCCAACCATCTCCAACGATCGACGTATGACTTCGTTCAGTGTTCAAATTAATTTATAAAAAGGTGGTAAAGCCAGTGAAGTAAATGCGTGTACTTTTACAAATAAATGCGAACACTGTCCGAAAATGTCAGCAATAAGGTACATTTTTCTATTGATTTGATTATATTTTTAAACGGCAGTAAAATATAAATAAGAATGATTACTTCGACAACGGATTTCAAGTATTTAAAAGAATTTTCTCTCTTAGTTCCCAGTTTCTTACCCTTAAGTAGACAAACTGATGAAAATTCCGCTATGCCTTTAGTGCTAAAACGATTGCTTAGCAATAAGCCTTGCTTAAGATCTTCCTGCCACTAAAGTGGACTCCTTATCTTTTAACACTATTCTTGGCAATATTCCAAGGATTTCTTTTTAGATAATTCATGTATCCAGACACTATCTCAGAAAATCCTTTTCTCTATAATAACAGACATTCAAATAAGGGTTAGAATACGCAAATGTCTGGTAAATCAGTAGAAAACGGTGCGAATTTAAAATTGTCTATGGCCTTGCGCCTACATATTTAAATTTACCACCTTTTTCTATCGACTGATGGGTCGTATTCAAATGGCACCTGTCATTTCAATACATTGTCTCAAAAAGTTATATTGACAGCTAATGTATTGAACTGACAGCTGTCAGGATGGACATTGCTGTCTAATTAAGGGCTGAATTAAAACAAAAATCACATTTTCACTGTTACCAAAGTTGTCGCACAAAATAACTTCGTACCACAAAAAATGTGATTATCAGCCTTAAATTATGTACGAAGACCGCGTTCAGTATTTTGGATGTTGCAAAATAGGATTACACAATACATTTCGAGTACCGTAAAACGACCCAACTATAGTCCAAAAACTATGGTCCAAAACTATGTCAAGTATCTTCAATTTAGTGTAATTATTATATGATTGACGCAGTTGTTACACAAAGTCAAAACTTAGATAAAAACAGTAATAGATTTCCATTGATGCTTAATTACGAGTTGAACTTGTAGACCACAGTTGTAGTACTGGGGCCTATTTCTCAAAGGCTTGTAACTTGTAATACAAGCGGAAGTGCTTATCTAACTTATAGTGTCAAAAAGAGACTTCCACTTGTATAACAAGTTATCGAGAAACGGGCCCCTGGACTATAGTTGTATGGTTTTACGATAGTTGTTCAGAAATCGACCCAAATTCCCCAGATAGCTGAAATCCGTCGCGACAAGTTTACTCGAGCGCAGCGGCGCCGGAGATGATCTCGATGAGTTCCCGCGTGATGACGGCCTGGCGCGTGCGGTTGAAGGTGAGGGTGAGCTTGTCGATCATCTCGCCGGCGTTCTTCGACGCGTTGTCCATGGCTGTCATGCGGGAGGATTGCTCGGAGCAGGCTCCCTCCTAAGGGGAAAATGTGTTATTGTTGATGATGGATTGCAATAGTACATTACATCAGAAACCAGGAAAATGAGGATTTCCGGCCAAGTTGGTATATACGGCCGAGCGAGCGTACGAACGAGGACGGGTATCCGTTTTCACGCCGAGGCATGTATAGTGCTTTTTTCAAACATACAAAGAAATACAAAAAAAAAAATGACAAATCGAAATTAAAAAGTTACTTCCATCCCAGTGAGTTACTGCGCCCTAAAAGCGATACTTCCGAGTCTATTTTAAGAAACATCATACATACATCATCAGCCTATGATCCACTGCTGGACGTAGGCCTCCCCTATTAACTATGCGTATAGACACATTAGGAGGTAAATGCCCATAATCACCACGCTGGGCAAGCTGATTGGCGATCGCAGTAATGTGTCCACTATGATGACGCTGCTGCCCATCATCAATATTTTATCAAATAATGGTCAGTGACACTTCAATCCCTTAGTCGACTCTTACGACACCCGCAGGAGTTGTGGTGGTGACAAAATTTGTATTCTTACTCACCACACGGCATTATCAAAGTCAAATGATTCTTTATTCAAATTGGAATAGTAACAAACTCTTTTGAATGGTCTAAGTATTAAAACTACTTCCGGTTCTAACCCTACACCACTGACCCCGAGAAGAACCGGTAAGAAAATTAGTGGGACATGTTTTTTCAAACAATCATGGTAATTTTAGAATTATAACTAACGTGAGACTCAAACATTTCAATATTTATCACACGGGTTACTCACGTAATTTAAGTCGATAATTGCTCGACATGTTTCGATCCATTTAGAAGATCCTCATCACGGAGTATCCGCGACCAAAGCCCGAGGTGTACCATTACGTGAGTAACCCGTGTGATAAATATTTAAATCATGGTAATCTTACAACTAACGTACATTAAAAAAAAAACTAAAACTTAAAATTGATTTTAAATAAATTAAAATATAATGATGACAACACTCTTGTTGTCATCTCTATGTAGACTCTAAAAAGTCAGAACATTTATATTTAATAATTTATAGAGAAGTGAAGGTTATTGATGATGGATTGCAAAAAATGTTTGCAGGCAAGGTAAAATGTATAAGATTCGCAAAGTGCTATTCACACAAGATACCACCCATCTAACACCAGTTATTTTAATGATAACATGTGGGAAAAATATTCCCCGTAGTTACCACCAAGTACTAATCACGAATAGGGGGATTACCATGACATACTAATACGATTCAGTTTAGGTTCAGGGAAAAGGACAGTGATATAAGACTACATACAGTACGTCATGGTAGCCCCCATAGATGGGAAAAAATCACAGTTGTTACCAGTAGCGTCAAATGGGTGATAACACTGATAACAGGTGGGAATAACCCACCCTGTATCTAATCTATGGCATTGAACCTACGGTGCCGATATTTGCGGTGACTTTATAGTAGCAAATTTTGTTCACTCCACAGTTAAAGGAGCCTTTTTTTAAATATTAAATGAGCCTTTTCACAATGATATCCACAAGTGACATCCTAGTACAGATGTAGTGAGAAATGACTTGCCTTCGGAAAGGTTCGTCAACGTCATGCTGTTTCAGTCTATCTCACTGAGACTGACAGTAATAGCTGTCATGCTACTTCAGTCAGACTCGGTGACACTGCCTGAAACAGCATGTGTTTACGAACGTTTCCGAAGGCAAGTAATTTCTCACTACACCTGTAGCGAAACAGTCGCATTTCCACATACCTTCAGCGCATAGAAGAGCATGGAGGCGAGAGAGAACTCCATGTAGGACTGCAACACCTCCGAGTCCAGCGAGTCGTATACGGCCAACTTCGGGGCGGCCTGCAACATAAATAAATAAATATATTGGGACATCTTACACAAATCGACCTAGTCCCACGGTAAGCTCAATTAAGGCTTGTGATGTGGGTACCAGGCGACGATATATACAGGGTGGTCCAAACCTTGACGTCAAAAATTTTTTTTTAGGTTCCCTACGTCATGGGCTATCAGAATATACCCCATGTATGTTAGCCGATTTTTTGTAGTTTTCGAGTTATGAATTTTTGAAAATTTTTTTTTTGAGAATTTCTGGAATGAAGAAAAATATTGATAAAAAAAAACTATTGGGTTTTTTAAATATTTTCTTTCTGTGAAAGTATTACTACAAATAAAGCATTTACTGACAAAAAAAATTGCGTCCTCACTTTGATACAAGTAGGATAAAAAATACAAAATTCAAAATTTTACGTTAAAAATGCATCAAAATAGCATTAATGTACTTAAATAAAAAAAAATAAAACGATTCCCAAGGATTTTTGGTAATGTAAAGACTGCCCTAGACCTTAAACCTTCGTAAAAGCAAAAAAAAAGTTATACTTAATAATGAGGATTTTTCGGAGTAGTTGGTCAAATAAACTTAAAAAAAACTTCTAAATTTTTAATTTAAAAATAAAGTGAAATTTCGTCTGTTTTGTTGTTCTTATCAATAAACAAAGACAGAAAATACCACGAAAACTCCATTTGTGTAGTTATTCAAGTCATTTTTTAATACTTTAAAATTTTAAGTTTTTTTAATAGTAGTAGTAGTTTATTTGACAGACTACTCCGAAAAATCCTCATTATTAAGTATCACTTTTTTTGGCTTTAACGAAGGTTTAAGGTCTAGGGCAGTCATTACATTACCAAAAATCCTTGGGATATGATTTATTTTTTTTTATTCAAGGACATTAATGCTATTTTGATGCATTTTTAACGTAAAATTTTGAATTTTGTATTTTTTATCCTACTTGTATCAAAAAGAGGACGCAAATTTTTTTGTCAGTAAATGCTTTATTTGTAGTAATACTTTCACAAAAAGAAAATATTAAAAAAACCCAATAGTTTTTTTTTATCAATATTTTTCATCATTCCAGAATTTCTCAAAAAAAAAAAATTCAAAAATTCATAACTCGAAAACTACAAAAAATCGGCTAACATACATGGGGTATATTCTGATAGCTTATGACGTGAGGAATCTAAAAAAAATTTTTTGACGTCAAGGTTTGGACCACCCTGTATAATAGATAGATACATATAAATAGATACCTACTTAAATACATACACAACCATGACCAAGGGACAAATATTTGTGATAAATGAATACACAAATAATGCCCTCGCCGGGATTCGAACCCGGAACCTCCAGCTTCGTAGGCAGGGTCACTACCAACTACCAACTAGGCTACGGAGGCTGACATACGGTATTAATGACAATGGCTAATTATTATAATAGGTAATTACACTAGTTGAGGCGAATGATTTGGTAACACACATCTAAATAAAGTACTAATTGCAAAAAACAATGAATGAATGATTAATGCCAGGTTTTTGGTCAGTCTTACTGTTGCAATTAACACGTTCGCCTCCAGTACTGTTTCATTAAGTGCTTATACTATGCCGATCGAAATTATCTGATAGAAATCCTATTAGTCCGGGAGCTAAACTTTAACTTGTTCGAGAAAATTACATTAAATCCTACAGTATATTTATTTCAGGAATATGATAAAACATCGTTTTGTGAATATATGAATCTAATTATCCCTGATAAATGTGTGGAGGTTTTTTCATAAAATCAATATTAAGATTTAATTGTTTAATAAAAAGAAACAATAAATCCTACAGTAGGGATTTATTATCCGAGGGGCCTAACTGAATATTTAAGACAATATTTTAAAAAGTCACCACTGAATAATCGTAGATATAGTCAGAAAAAATAAAATTATTTTTAAAATTCATAACAATCAAACAGAAATTAAACAAATGGTGATTTTTTACTATAATGACCCGACAATTATTATACTCATCCAAAGAAAAAATTACGTCAGTGACTCAATGCTAACTATTTTTTTTACAGTTTTAACTGATTTACGTGCAGGCGCATTAATTCTACATTGATTTTTTTTAATGTACCTCTTGTCAATAATTAGTTGTGGCACAATACCAAAAAAATCCCCTATGTGTACTCTAAGCATTTCCTACAATTTTCGAAATGGTTATTGTTAAAATAAATCGGAGCGGCGCTGACGTCATAAATGCGCGGCCGGCCGCAGGGCAGCGGATAAACGTAGGTGGGGTACTATGTAGACAGGGCGGTGCGTCAAATTACAGAAGGAATTTCGTAGGAAGGAAGTAGAAACGTCTTAAATAAAAATCAGTAGTAAAATAAATAGGTATTAAGCAGTTTTTGAACTGACGATTAAAAATGTAGGCACCTATACAACTTGTAACCTATTAGGGGCCTGTATTTAACACGTTCACTGCGGCTTGAGGTAAATCCGCCCCAAGCTCGACTAAACGCTGGTGCGGGGCTAAAAGTTCATGTTTTATCTGTGGTGCGGGAGCTGCCGTTGTTTACTTATAAGGCGTACGATAAAGACAAATATACATTTCTTCATGTTTTTCAAAGCCGTACTCGTTGGTACAAAAAAAAATGTATGAGGTCGAAATAAGCCTCTAACGCACTGGGTAGATATTTTATCCACACAGTGCGGGCTGAGGTTTATTTATGCCTCAAGAAACTGACCTCACGGCCGCACCGAGCGGGATGCTGGCGGCGCGGGAGTCGACCGCTGACCATTAGTGCGGCTATAGTTGTCGATAAAGACTATACAGTACCGGTCAAAAGTTTAAGTTTCGATACAAAATAGGCTTTCAAGTGATAATTTTTTTAGTGTTTACAGCAAAATATTTTTTCTACTTATATAATTATTAGGTACTGATTCAAGAGCTATTTAATATTAATTTATCTTAAAATCTGAACAATTTTATACATCGGATCAGATAATAATTCGTATTCGTAGGCAAGTGAAATTGTAATTTTTTGATGATTATTATATTAGTATGAACATCGCGTGGGCATGGCTGCCAAAAGCTGTCACAGCTGCCTCGGGTGTCCGAGCTGTTCGAAAGTAACGGTTAAATAAAAAGGAATAACTAAATAATCAGTAATATATTAGCTGAAAACTAGTGTCAACTTAAATGCTGAAAAAATGATAGCCCAAAAAGTCGAATTTGTATCAAAATCGTGGTGCGAACTTAAATTTTTGACTGGTACTGTAAGATAATATATAAACACTGTGAATCATCCCTTATTTACTACATATCATCTCTATATATCAGGTAAACATACAGAAAGAAGTGGTTCACAATTTGCACAGGCATGCAGCCGGAATGTTTGATAGTTTAGAAGTTATTTGTCAATTATCTTTTGTCCTTATAATGTCATCCACTGGGCCTCTAACTTTATTTACTCGAGTTAGAAATAATAAATATGGCATCAATGCATTAGATTAACTTGATTTTTAATAGAAAAAACTGACTTTTCAATAGAGATGCACCGGATATCCGGTAACTATCCGGTATCCAGCGTATCCGGCCTATATTTCAACATTCGGCCGGATACCGGATAGTGACTTACTATCCGGCCGGATACTGGATAGTAACTTAGCTTAATTTTTGGGATTGGGGTAAACAAATTGAACATAAAAAAGTAAAAGACGGTAAAGTTTTTAATAATAATCATTTAATCGTTCAAACAACTCGTTTATTATTATATTATAATTATCTGGTCTTTCACCATTATATAAAAAACCGGCCAAGTGCGAGTCGGACTCGCGCGCAAAGGGTTCCGTACCATTATCAATTTATTATTAAAAAATACAGTTAATTCAACCTACCTCAAAAACTATAGGAGATAATTTTATCAAACCAAAAATCGTTGATAGAGTTAATTAATGTGCATAACATATATTTTTTTCAGAATTTTATATCGCGTAGTTTAAAATATAGAGGGGGGGGGCACATTTTTCAGACTTTGAGACCTGATATCTCGAAAACGATTTGCTTAAATAAAAATGTGATGTACAAACCTTCATCATTTTCAAAGACCTTTCTATTAATACCCCACACGCTTATGTACAACTAAAAAAAAAATTCTATCCCTCAGTTACATGTATGGAGGGCCCCCACCCCAATGGTTTTTTTTACAATTTAGTATCACATTCCTGTAGCGGTTCATACAACACATATCCTTACCAAATTTCGTTACTGTAGCATTTATAGTTTCCGAGTAAATTGGTTGTGACAGACGGACAGACGGACAGACGGACATGACGAATCTATAAGGGTTCCGTTTTTGCCATTTTGGCTACGGAACCCTAAAAAAGTATTGATTGTGCCTCACAAATATTCAAAGTCAACCAAGGGCAAATTGTGGTGTATAAAAACAAGTTTTTCTGCATTTTTCGGTAATAAACGATTTCTCTTATTTTCATAAACAAGACCCGCCTCGGAAAATAGTCTCTCGCTATAAACACTGCTACAAGGTGAACAGAGATAAATTTGGGCAAATTTTACCAAAATTGGGAACAGATTGCCATTTGCTGCCCACCATGCGTAAGGATCACTTTGGCGACTAACACGAACCATTTTCAAATAAAAGTCAAGCTCACTAGATACAGCAGTGTTAGTTTGTTTCTTCAGTTTGATTGTTGTCTTCAGCAACTTCGTTGAAACAATCCCAAAATGTTTCATGGACAACACTTGTACCATTGCCTGCCTTTCTCTTTGTTGGAGGAGAATCTCCTTCACTGCTGGCTGAATCTCCTTCACTGCAACTTAATTTTAGGCCCTCTAATAAGAGTTTTTGCCGAGCTTTTTCTGCTTGTACTATCCCAAAAAAACTGGTTTTGAACCTGGGATCTAACAAAGTCGCCAGGTAGTAATTTTCGGTTTCTTCGAGATAATCGAAACATTTTTGTTTTTCATTTTTCAGCGATGTTAAAAAATGCAACAAATTTGGTACTTTGCTTGCAGTTTCTTCCTTTTGAATATATTTCATTAGCACCGCCACATGTGGTATAACTTCTGAAATGCATGACAAACCTGAGCTAGTAATTTCTGTTATTTCCTCGCACGGTTTGAGAAGACTGATGCATTGCTCCATTAAGCTCCATTGCTGAGGAGTCAAGTTATTTAGTTTGTCGTGCTCGGCAATATACAAGGAAACAGCTCGTTTCTGTTCCAATAATCGCTCTTGTAAGTAATAAGCCGAATTCCAGCGCGTACCGATATCTTGCACCAACTGATGTTCAGGTAGCTTTAACTCTGTTTGAATTGCCCTCAGTTTTTCTTGTGCCAATCCAGAATGATTAAAATGAGTTACGATACGTCTAGATGCATTCAACATCTCCACTAACTCGGGTTGAATTTTAATTGAATCCGTAACTACCCGTTGCAGTGAGTGAATAAAACATCTAGCTGAGTCGTATTCAGCTACTCGAACACCCTTCATCATGTTTGCGCCACTATCATGCACAACAATGTGTAGTTTATTCAACGAAATATTCCACCGTTAAGTTCGTTCGCTATATTCTCTCCGGTGTGAGATCCTGAAAAGGGCTTCATTGCCAAAACACCATGATCGAGTTTGAAACATATTCACGCCCAACCAATTTGCGACCTCAAACTAGATTAGCACGCCCCTTTTCTAAATTACAGATGATACACGCTGGGCCATATGCAATGTCAATAAAAATATATAATAAAATACCTAAAAACATTATAGAGGAAAGTAATTTGGACAAATTTAAGTTTATGTTAAGGAAACACTTAGTGAACAAATTTTATTACTCGGTAAGCGAATTTTTAAATGATTGAATTATATAATTTATTTCTATGATTGTATGAAGCTGAAAATTATAAAATAGGCTTTATTATTTGAAAAATGTTGCAATGCCCTAGCAGGGTGCATGCTTGACACTTATAATATACCTTAAGATCCGTTTTGTAAAACAGCATGTAAGCAATAAATTAATTTGAATTTGAATTTGAATTTGAAATCAGGAGATACCCAGTGGGTCGTGAAGCTCAGAAAACTTTCGTTATTGTGGTCGCATGTCCATATATCTGACGTAACAGAAATGGCAGCAGCGTTTAAAATATTTTGCATCATTTTTTTGTTAATTCGGTCATAAATGTCAGGTATTATTTTTTCAGTGATATATGTGCGACTCGGCATCTTATATCTAGGCAACGCCTTTTGCATAAGTCTGTTAAATCCAACGCGGTCAACAACGGATAGTGGTTCGTTATCTAACGCAATCATTTCACCAATCAAATAATGAAATTCCTTTGATTTTGAATCATTTATCCCCCAATATTATTTTCGCTCCACAGTTTCAGCTAAAGTTAATTGTTTTTGCAACGACGGTTGAGTGGGGACGGTGACAGTAGTCCTTGTAGATGAGCTCGTCGAAACAGCGGGTCCACCACTAGAAGACAGTCCGCCATAGATCTTCATAAATTTATCGAAATGCTTTGCTTGCAGGTGGTTTTTCATACACGATGTCCCAGCTTTTTTTCCTTCACCTCCGCGAGAAATTTTTGATTTGCAGAGTAAACAAACGGCGTATTTAGCGTCTTCTTTATCCAACTCAAAATAATTCCAAAGCGGAGATCTCTTGGATGCCATTTTTCAGTATAACTACTACTCAAACAGTCGTTAAAATGTGAAACGTAACCACTAGAACACGAAACACTAATTTATTTATATCGAAATACGCGAACGCACGTGTAATATAGAAGATGTTACTCAGTACTGACATAATAAAACTCGTTACCTACCTAGAAATGGCTCCGCGCAAGCTATCCCTGCAAAACAGGTCAAAACTTACACGACGCGCCCCCTGCTAACTCAAAATGTAGGTATTGTACCGCCAGCCGAATATTCGGCGGCCGGATACCGAACATTCGGCGGGTGGTCAGGCCGAATATCCGGTATCCGGCCAAACAACTATCCGTTGCTACTCTACTTTTCAACCTCGGACTCGGACTTAGGTCTAGACCCTGGTCCGAGTCTGGTACCGGGTTCGGTACTCAGTTCCAGTCCCAGTCGAAGGAAATCGAAATCAGCAAACGACGTGTACTATGCATTGTTGAAGGGTTCCGTTCAAATCATCGTCAGCAGTTCCAGTTCATCAAATGCGACAGTTTTGAATGAAAATGCTTGATTTTTTGATGAAAATACAAAAATGTCTATAGATAAGCATAATACGTATGATTTTAAGATTTGAGGAGACCCCCGACCCGATATCTCGTTGACCATCATCATACAAGAATCATAAAAAAAAAATTACATACTAAACGAATTGATAATCTACTTTTTAGATTTGGAAGTCGGTAAAAAATGGCGTCTGAGACATTGTATCGAAGATGGTCGACGCGATGATGATGTTTTATCGATAATTCAGCGATAACTGCCATTCCTTTCACTAGACTTAGAGAAAATTTAGTGCGTTTTGAGGCCTAACAGACCTCAAAAATTGTTTAGGTATTTTTTCTTTAACTAGAGGTCAGACCCAAGGGCGACGCTAAGCATATTTTAAACATTTACTGACAAATGAAAACCACAAAAAAGAAAACAGCTAAACCTTGTCTAGGCAAAATTATAAAAGGTTTAAGTAACTGCTGAAATTTGAGGTCTATTGGACCTCACCCGCACTGTAAATGAGCTTAGGTTTGGGCTGAGAACGCCAAAGGCATGGAACAGAGGTGTGGTGGTACTGTTCTTCAAAAAAGGTGACAACGCTTTATTGAAGAACTACCGACCCATCTCACTTCTGAGCCATGTCTATAAGCTGTTTTCAAGAGTCATTACGAATCGTCTTGCACGCAGGCTTGATGACTTCCAGCCTCCCGAACAAGCCGGTTTCCGAAGAGGCTTTAGTACCGTAGACCACATCCATACGCTTCGCCAGGTTATACAGAAGACCGAAGAATATAACCTGCCCCTCTGTTTAGCGTTTGTGGACTACGAGAAAGCCTTCGATTCGATCGAAACATGGGCAGTACTACAGTCTCTCCAACGGTGCCAAGTCGACTACCGCTATATCGAGGTGTTGAAGTGTTTATACGAGAGCGCCACAATGTCAGTCCGACTCCAAGACCAGAGCTCGAAGCCTATTCTGCTGCAGCGGGGAGTTAGGCAAGGAGATGTCATCTCCCCTAAGCTGTTTACCGCTGCACTGGAGGATGTCTTTAAGACTCTGGACTGGAGAAGGCTAGGTATCAACATAAACGGCGAGTACCTCACTCACCTTCGATTCGCTGACGATATAGTAGTCTTGGCTGAGACCTTGGAGGACTTAAGTACTATGCTCGTTGACCTCAGTAAAGCCTCCGAGCGAGTTGGTCTTAGGATGAACATGGATAAGACGAAAATCATGTCGAATTCCCATGTAGCACCAACTCCCGTAATAATCGGAGACTTTACACTCGAAGTTGTAGACGAATATATATACCTAGGGCAAACTATTCAGTTAGGTAGGTCCAACTTCGAGAAAGAGGTCAATCGTCGAATCCGACTCGGTTGGGCAGCGTTCGGGAAGCTACGACACATATTTTCGTCCAATATTCCGCAGTGTTTGAAGACGAAAGTCTTTAATCAGTGTGTGTTGCCAGTGATGACATACGGTACTGAAACGTGGCCGCTTACAATGGGCCTCATAAGAAGGCTTAAAGTCACCCAAAGGGCAATGGAGAGGGCTATGCTAGGAGTCTCTCTGCGTGATCGGATTAAAAATGAGACCATCCGCAGCAGAACCAAAGTAACCGAAATAGCTCTCCGAATCGCTAAACTGAAGTGGCAGTGGGCGGGGCACATTGCGCGTAGAACCGATGGCCGTTGGGGCGGGAAGGTTCTTGAGTGGCGGCCACGTACCGGAAGGCGTAGCGTGGGTAGGCCCCCCACAAGGTGGACCGATGACCTGGTGAAGGTCGCAGGAGTCCGCTGGATGCGGGTGGCGCAGGACCGGTCATTGTGGCAATCTTTGGGGGAGGCCTATGTTCAGCAGTGGACGTCTTTCGGCTGATATGATGATGATGATGATGATTGGGCTGATTCGATCTCAACCGCACCAGATTAAAGTTCACTACGATTTGTCCCGCAGTGAACGTGTTCCCGACGCAAAATGAGGTGTTACAATTATTCAAAAATGTATATATATAACTATACCTCTCTCTTTCACGCACAGCGCACGGCATCGCCGCACACGTGTCGTATCGTAGGCACATGCGCGGGAAGGCGGGATTTAAAAAATATTCGTTTTAAGATTATAGCTGTTAATGTCGATTGCTCGTAAAGCACTTAATATATTTCAAATATTTTATTTTTATTTTGCGTGTTAATAAACATATTATCTAAGAAATAGATCATCGTGGCTGTAGGTTTTCATTGAAACGTCTTATAAGCAAAATAAAATAATAACAGTGAAAAAAAAATAGATGCAACTGTGTCACCGCGGAGAAAAGTTACTAAGACGTTTATATCTTTATTTTGGTCCAATGACCAAATTTTCGAATTGCGCAAGATTTTGTAAGTTATATTTTTTATCAAATAAGGAAAAAAAAATTAAAGTATAGTTTTTTTTGTATAAGCTTTACGAAAAAACTGGGGATTTTTTTTTCCTTAATTATAAATCATCTGAAACAATAGAATGAATGCATAATCTCGATGGTAGAAATTATTGAACGTGCTGTTCCAATTATTGACCTTCAAGTCCTCGACTGGATGAGAAGCTCTCGCGCGGCACTGGGGATTATTGCATGGTGTGAATCTGTATACCCTAAATATTCATTAGAAAAAGCTTCCGAAACTGTAGGATTTAATGTGACCAAAAACTTTTCTTCCCCCGACTATATGCCGGTGACACTCATGTGTGACCGAAAAGATTGTACTCCTATGCCGGCGACACAGCATTGTGTCAAAAACGTTCGTATTTCGATGCCAGTGGCATAGGAGTGAGAACTTGATTAATGCTAGTGGCATAAGAATAAGATTACTTTGATCACGTATGTGTGTCACTGGCATAGGAGTACAGTTTTTTCGGTCACATATGTGTGTCACCGGCGTCGAACGTGTTAATATAGGCAAACATAGGTAATTGCACTAATTGAGGTGAATGATTTGATAACACACACATCTGAATAGTACAACATACATCAGAGACCGGGAAAATGAGGATTTCAGGCCAATCTCGTTACCGGACAGGTAACGAGGCCGGGAATCCGTTTTCACGCCGAGGCATGTATAGTGCTTTTCTCAAACATACAGAGACATACCAAAAAAGAATAATGACAATGGTGTCGAAATTTAAAAAAAGTTACTTTGCAGGCCTAGGCCTGAAAAGTGTTATGAAATTCCATTTCTATCCCAGTGAGTTACTGCGCCCTAAAAGCGATACTTCAGAGTCTATTTTAAGGAACGTGAAGACAATATTTCATTGCATGTTTGAGAAAAGTA
Organism: Thaumatotibia leucotreta; assembly: GCA_025490895.1. NCBI lineage: Eukaryota > Metazoa > Arthropoda > Insecta > Lepidoptera > Tortricidae > Thaumatotibia > Thaumatotibia leucotreta. The sequence goes on from JALPQI010014852.1 coordinate 15,499, forward strand.
CTAATTGCAAAAAACAGTGAATTAATGAATGACTGAATCACCACTTGCATCAAAATATTAAAGTAATTTGAACAAATTAAACGGCAGGTCAGCCTGCGCGTAAGACACTCGTAGCCGGAGGTGAGGATGTAAGTGTCAGGACCCTGTGGTCTCACCTCGACAGCCTTCCTACTGAAGAGCGGCAGGTCAGCCTGCGCGTACGACACGACGGAGCGGAACTTGTTATAGATGATCTTGCCGGAACCGAACTCGTAGCCGGAGGTGAGGATGTAAGGAGTGTAATGACCCTGTGATCTCACCTCGACAGCCTTCCTACTGAAGAGCGGCAGGTCAGCCTGCGCGTACGACACGACGGAGCGGAACTTGTTATAGATGATCTTGCCGGAACCGAACTCGTAGCCGGAGGTGAGGATGTACGGAGTGTAATGACCCTGTGATCTCACCTCGACAGCCTTCCTACTGAAGAGCGGCAGGTCAGCCTGCGCGTACGACACGACGGAGCGGAACTTGTTATAGATGATCTTGCCGGAACCGAACTCGTAGCCGGAGGTGAGGATGTACGGAGTGTAATGACCCTGTGATCTCACCTCGACAGCCTTCCTACTGAAGAGCGGCAGGTCAGCCTGCGCGTACGACACGACGGAGCGGAACTTGTTATAGATGATCTTGCCGGAACCGAACTCGTAGCCGGAGGTGAGGATGTACGGAGTGTAATGACCCTGTGATCTCACCTCGACAGCCTTCCTACTGAAGAGCGGCAGGTCAGCCTGCGCGTACGACACGACGGAGCGGAACTTGTTATAGATGATCTTGCCGGAACCGAACTCGTAGCCGGAGGTGAGGATGTAAGGAGTGTAATGACCCTGTGATCTCACCTCGACAGCCTTCCTACTGAAGAGCGGCAGGTCAGCCTGCGCGTACGACACGACGGAGCGGAACTTGTTATAGATGATCTTGCCGGAACCGAACTCGTAGCCGGAGGTGAGGATGTACGGAGTGTAATGACCCTGTGATCTCACCTCGACAGCCTTCCTACTGAAGAGCGGCAGGTCAGCCTGCGCGTACGACACGACGGAGCGGAACTTGTTATAGATGATCTTGCCGGAACCGAACTCGTAGCCGGAGGTGAGGATGTACGGAGTGTAATGACCCTGTGATCTCACCTCGACAGCCTTCCTACTGAAGAGCGGCAGGTCAGCCTGCGCGTACGACACGACGGAGCGGAACTTGTTATAGATGATCTTGCCGGAACCGAACTCGTAGCCGGAGGTGAGGATGTACGGAGTGTAATGACCCTGTGATCTCACCTCGACAGCCTTCCTACTGAAGAGCGGCAGGTCAGCCTGCGCGTACGACACGACGGAGCGGAACTTGTTATAGATGATCTTGCCGGAACCGAACTCGTAGCCGGAGGTGAGGATGTAAGGAGTGTAATGACCCTGTGATCTCACCTCGACAGCCTTCCTGCTGAAGAGCGGCAGGTCAGCCTGCGCGTACGACACGACGGAGCGGAACTTGTTATAGATGATCTTGCCGGAACCGAACTCGTAGCCGGAGGTGAGGATGTAAGGAGTGTAATGACCCTGTGATCTCACCTCGACAGCCTTCCTACTGAAGAGCGGCAGGTCAGCCTGCGCGTACGACACGACGGAGCGGAACTTGTTATAGATGATCTTGCCGGAACCGAACTCGTAGCCGGAGGTGAGGATGTAAGGAGTGTAATGACCCTGTGATCTCACCTCGACAGCCTTCCTACTGAAGAGCGGCAGGTCAGCCTGCGCGTACGACACGACGGAGCGGAACTTGTTATAGATGATCTTGCCGGAACCGAACTCGTAGCCGGAGGTGAGGATGTAAGGAGTGTAATGACCCTGTGATCTCACCTCGACAGCCTTCCTACTGAAGAGCGGCAGGTCAGCCTGCGCGTACGACACGACGGAGCGGAACTTGTTATAGATGATCTTGCCGGAACCGAACTCGTAGCCGGAGGTGAGGATGTAAGGAGTGTAATGACCCTGTGATCTCACCTCGACAGCCTTCCTGCTGAAGAGCGGCAGGTCAGCCTGCGCGTACGACACGACGGAGCGGAACTTGTTATAGATGATCTTGCCGGAACCGAACTCGTAGCCGGAGGTGAGGATGTAAGGAGTGTAATGACCCTGTGATCTCACCTCGACAGCCTTCCTACTGAAGAGCGGCAGGTCAGCCTGCGCGTACGACACGACGGAGCGGAACTTGTTATAGATGATCTTGCCGGAACCGAACTCGTAGCCGGAGGTGAGGATGTAAGGAGTGTAATGACCCTGTGATCTCACCTCGACAGCCTTCCTACTGAAGAGCGGCAGGTCAGCCTGCGCGTACGACACGACGGAGCGGAACTTGTTATAGATGATCTTGCCGGAACCGAACTCGTAGCCGGAGGTGAGGATGTAAGGAGTGTAATGACCCTGTGATCTCACCTCGACAGCCTTCCTACTGAAGAGCGGCAGGTCAGCCTGCGCGTACGACACGACGGAGCGGAACTTGTTATAGATGATCTTGCCGGAACCGAACTCGTAGCCGGAGGTGAGGATGTAAGGAGTGTAATGACCCTGTGATCTCACCTCGACAGCCTTCCTACTGAAGAGCGGCAGGTCAGCCTGCGCGTACGACACGACGGAGCGGAACTTGTTATAGATGATCTTGCCGGAACCGAACTCGTAGCCGGAGGTGAGGATGTAAGGAGTGTAATGACCCTGTGATCTCACCTCGACAGCCTTCCTACTGAAGAGCGGCAGGTCAGCCTGCGCGTACGACACGACGGAGCGGAACTTGTTATAGATGATCTTGCCGGAACCGAACTCGTAGCCGGAGGTGAGGATGTAAGGAGTGTAATGACCCTGTGATCTCACCTCGACAGCCTTCCTACTGAAGAGTGGAAGGTCAGCCTGCGCGTACGACACGACGGAGCGGAACTTGTTATAGATGATCTTGCCGGAACCGAACTCGTAGCCGGAGGTGAGGATGTAAGGAGTGTAATGACCCTGTGATCTCACCTCGACAGCCTTCCTACTGAAGAGCGGCAGGTCAGCCTGCGCGTACGACACGACGGAGCGGAACTTGTTGTATATGATCTTGCCGGAACCGAACTCGTAGCCGGAGGTGAGGATGTAAGGAGTGTAATGACCCTGTGATCTCACCTCGACAGCCTTCCTACTGAAGAGCGGCAGGTCAGCCTGCGCGTACGACACGACGGAGCGGAACTTGTTATAGATGATCTTGCCGGAACCGAACTCGTAGCCGGAGGTGAGGATGTAAGGAGTGTAATGACCCTGTGATCTCACCTCGACAGCCTTCCTGCTGAAGAGCGGCAGGTCAGCCTGCGCGTACGACACGACGGAGCGGAACTTGTTATAGATGATCTTGCCGGAACCGAACTCGTAGCCGGAGGTGAGGATGTAAGGAGTGTAATGACCCTGTGATCTCACCTCGACAGCCTTCCTACTGAAGAGCGGCAGGTCAGCCTGCGCGTACGACACGACGGAGCGGAACTTGTTATAGATGATCTTGCCGGAACCGAACTCGTAGCCGGAGGTGAGGATGTAAGGAGTGTAATGACCCTGTGATCTCACCTCGACAGCCTTCCTACTGAAGAGCGGCAGGTCAGCCTGCGCGTACGACACGACGGAGCGGAACTTGTTATAGATGATCTGGCCGGAACCGAACTCGTAGCCGGAGGTGAGGATGTAAGGAGTGTAATGACCCTGTGATCTCACCTCGACAGCCTTCCTACTGAAGAGCGGCAGGTCAGCCTGCGCGTACGACACGACGGAGCGGAACTTGTTATAGATGATCTTGCCGGAACCGAACTCGTAGCCGGAGGTGAGGATGTAAGGAGTGTAATGACCCTGTGATCTCACCTCGACAGCCTTCCTACTGAAGAGCGGCAGGTCAGCCTGCGCGTACGACACGACGGAGCGGAACTTGTTATAGATGATCTTGCCGGAACCGAACTCGTAGCCGGAGGTGAGGATGTAAGGAGTGTAATGACCCTGTGATCTCACCTCGACAGCCTTCCTACTGAAGAGCGGCAGGTCAGCCTGCGCGTACGACACGACGGAGCGGAACTTGTTATAGATGATCTTGCCGGAACCGAACTCGTAGCCGGAGGTGAGGATGCCGGCCGCGAGTTTGGCTGCGTCCAGGAAGGTGGGGGGGAGACGACCGATCTGTCGTAAATAAATATCATGGCAATGTTATACATATCAACTTAGTCACATTCGGTTTTGTTCATTATATTTTTGTCGACTTTTAAAGTTGCGTCTTCCAGAGGACGTTGAAACCGGTTTGTTCCAGTGAATATAAAGTTATCAACTTGTTACTCGACAGCTGCGAGTGTCACATGTCAAATAAATTGTAAATTTAGGTTATTATTATTTTTTCATTATTAAAATTCTTATAAATTTCGCGTTTTTTATCGTGAAAAGCCGATAAAAACCGCTATTTTTCGGGTTATGGGTGGGAACCTGTTACCACCCATCTGACACCAGTGGTAACAACGGAGATTATTTGAGCAATTCTTTTTATTTTTGCCACTAAAATGAAATATGGAATTTTAGGTAAATTTTATACTATTTCTACTCAGAATCACAAGCCGATTCCATTTCCGTCGAAAAAAAAAGTGCCCCATGATTTTTTTTCCTATTGTGTTACTATTTTCCATACACCTTCTATGGCGGTAACACAAGAGGATACTCGAAACGAAATATGTATGATATTTTTGGGACAGTTTTTTTTTCGCCGGAAATGGAATCAGCTCGTGATTCTGACCAGAAATAGTATAAAATTTACCCAAATTTTCATATTTCATTTTAGTGGCAAAAATAAAAAGAATTGCTCATTTCCCAACTGTTACCACTAGAGTATTTGGCGGTAACTACTGGGAAAAAGAAATCACAGGATTTTTTATTCCCAGTTCTTCCCACTGGTAACAACAGATGGTTCGAGAAATATTATTTGAACGACTGTTATCTTTACTTATGACCTTTTGTTTTGCGTTAACACTTACTAGACAATTAGCAGTCGAGCACTTTTCTGTTGTTAATGACGCAAAACAAAAGGTCGTAAGTGAGATAAGAGTTGGTCAAAGAATATTTCCCGAACTATAACAGGTGGGAGTAACTCAGTTTCGTTTGTTATACCGCTACATTTTAAACAACTTTTAAAGAAAATTTCCTATAAAATGCACCGGTTTCGGTCTTCTAAAAACCGGTTTATTCCAGTCAATTGTCAAATATTCGGTTTATTTAGGTCAGGCTAAAGTTCTAAAACCATTGGCGTTTATTATGGCAGTTTATATTAGTCGTGCTATTTGTCGAGTCTTAGAACCCACCTCGTTGCAGACAGAGATGATGTGCTTCCCGTAGAGGCGGGAGAGGATGGCGCGCGACTTGTCGCCGACGCAGATGACCTTGATGTTCTCGGCGCCGGGCTCCGCCAGCCGGAGGCGGATCACCTTCGACACGCCTGTGTGTACCGCGCCGCACTTGTCGATGGTTGCTAAACCCTTTTTATTCCGGTTTCGTTTGCATTTTAGCCGACTTTTAAAGGAAAGTCATTAAGTTGCTGTCAAATTAACCGGTTTATGCCAGTGAAGGTCAAGTTGTCAACTTGTTATTCGACATCTGTCACATGTCAAATAAACCAATGTCACAGCTGTCAGTGTCGTGTGTCAAAGAAAATGTAAATTTAGGTTATACTAAAATTTTGGGCAACGTTCGCATTTTTATCGAGTAAAACCGGTATTAACCGGTATTTTTCGTACCGGTTCCGCCTTAAAACCCACCTCGTTGCAGACAGAGATGATGTGCTTCCCGTAGAGGCGGGAGAGGATGGCGCGCGACTTGTCGCCGACGCAGATGACCTTGATGTTCTCGGCGCCGGGCTCCGCCAGCCGGAGGCGGATCACCTTCGACACGCCTGTGTGTACCGCGCTGCACTTGTCGATGGTTGCTAAACCTTTTTATTTCGGTTTCGTTCGTTTGCATTTTAGCCGACTTTTAGAGGAAAATTATTAAGTTGCTGTCAAATGAACCGGTTTCGGTCTTCTAAAAACCGGTTTATGCCAGAGAAGGTCAAGTTGTTAACTTGTTATTCGACCAAATAAACCAATGTCACAGCTGTCAGTGTCACGTGTCAAAGAAAATGTAAACTTAGGTTGGAGCATCACAACGCAATTGAGCTCAAGGTCAAGGTCTGCCCTCTCGTGACAGCTCTAAGAACATAGACCATGTATATTATAGTTCAGGAAATATTATTGACCAACTGTTATCATACTTACGACCTTTTGTTTTGCGTTTACTAGACAATCAGCAGTCTAGCGCTTTTCTGTTGTTAATGATGCAAAACCAAAGGTAGTAAGTAAGATAGGAGTCGGTCAAATAATATTTCCCGAACTATAAGCTATTTTATCAATAATTGATACAATATTGCTTGTGTGCTTATGATCAGTAGTCTCTGTCCAGTAGTGTCTGTCCTCTCAACTAAAATTTTTTGCAACGTTTTTTATCGAGTAAAACCGGTATTAACCGGTATTTTTGCACCGGTTCCGCCTTGAAACCCACCTCGTTGCAGACAGAGATGATGTGCTTCCCGTAGAGGCGGGAGAGGATGGCGCGCGACTTGTCGCCGACGCAGATGACCTTGATGTTCTCGGCGCCGGGCTCCGCCAGCCGGAGGCGGATCACCTTCGACACGCCTGTGTGTACCGCGCTGCACTTGTCGATGGTTGCTAAATCCTTTTATTTCGGTTTCGTTCGTTGTATTTTAGCCGACTTTTAGAGGAAAATTATTAAATTGCTGTCAAATTAACCGGTTTCGGCCGAGGGGCCGCACATAGTGTGCCACTAAGAGGGATAGACATAGTCACTTACTACTAAGAAGATACTTGTGTGTGTGGCACTTAGACTTAGCATCTAACACACACACACACACAAAAAATAGTGGCACAATGCTAAGGACGGACGATTATCGTTCCTTTTCACTTCCACTAGTAAAAAGTTTCATAAGACCATCTCTTTCGTTCTTGCTATTATTATTACGTTGTCAAATCCATATCCATATTCTAAATCCATGGTTTCGGCCTTCTAAAAACCGGTTTATGCCAGTGAAGGTCAAGTTGTCAACTTGTTATTCGACATCTGTCACATGTCAAATAAACCAATGTCACAGCTGTCAGTGTCACGCGTCAAAGAAAATGTAAACTTAGGTTATACTAAAATTTTGTGCAACGTTTTTTATCGAGTAAAACCGGTATTAACCGGTATTTTTCGAACCGGTTCCGCCTTGAAACCGACCTCGTTGCAGACAGAGATGATGTGCTTCCCGTAGAGGCCGGAGAGGATGGCGCGCGACTTGTCGCCGACGCAGATGACCTTGATGTTCTCGGCGCCGGGCTCCGCCAGCCGGAGGCGGATCACCTTCGACACGCCTGTGTGTACCGCGCCGCACTTGTCGATGGTTGCTAAATCCTTTTATTTCGGTTTCGTTCGTTGTATTTTAGCCGACTTTTAGAGGAAAGTCATTAAATTGCTGTCAAATGAACCGGTTTCGGTCTTCTAAAAACCGGTTTATGCCAGTGAAGGTCAAGTTGTCAACTCGTTCTTCGACACCTGTCACATGTCAAATAAACCAATGTCACAGCTGTCAGTGTCACGTGTCAAAGAAAATGTAAACTTAGGTTGGAGCATCACAACGCAATTGAGCTCAAGGTCAAGGTCTGCCCTCTCGTGACAGCTCTAAAAACATAGACCATGTATATTATAGTTCAGGAAATATTATTTGACCAACTGTTATCATACTTACGACCTTTTGTTTTGCGTTTACTAGACAATCAGCAGTCTAGCGCTTTTCTGTTGTTAATGATGCAAAACAAAAGGTAGTAAGTAAGATAAGAGTCGGTCAAATAATATTTCCCGAACTATAAGCTATTTTATCAATAATTGATACAATATTGCTTGTGTGCTTATGATCAGTAGTCTCTATCTGTCCTCTCGACTAAAATTTTGTGCGTTTTTAACGAGTAAAACCGGTATTAACCGGTATTTTTCGAACCGGTTTCGTCTTGAAACCCACCTCGTTGCAGACAGAGATGATGTGCTTCCCGTAGAGGCGGGAGAGGATGGCGCGCGACTTGTCGCCGACGCAGATGACCTTGATGTTCTCGGCGCCGGGCTCCGCCAGCCGGAGGCGGATCACCTTCGACACGCCTGTGTGTACGGCGCCGCACAGACCTAAAAGTAATTCATAATTTATTAAATTAATTACTAGCGACCCGCCCCGGCTTCGAACGGGTACTATACCTACATATTGTTACAGCACGTCACCAACAAGATTGATTTAATTAATTATCATTATAATTTTCCGTTGGTTTTCTCACCATTTACTAATATAAAAGTCACATTTTGTTTAAATAGTATTTGTGCGAATGTTCATGTTACTCGCGGGCGGAATCTTGAATAGGTTGCAATTGCAACCTACTTTTATTTTATGTTTAAAATAATACGATAGAAATAATTATAAGAAGCTGTTGTTTATTTTATAAAACATTTAATAATTTGATTTGTTAGTTAAATTAGATAATTTGTAACTTATTTTAATATTTGAGCAGTTTGCTTGATTTCATGTTTAGTGACGGCCAGCGCCACTGGTGGCGGTTTTTAAAAGTTTAGAGATTCAATCACGTGACAGAAAAGATGTAAACAGATTATAACTTTTACGATGAACAGAAAATATTTTGTAAAAATATAAAAACAAATTGGAAGACTGAAAATGTGTTTCTCTGGAATTTCCGTGGTGGGGGCCTAAGCCTCCATCACATTTCAGAAGTGGTCCTACCTGCGAATTGCTCGAGCCATAATATCGAGAGATGATTTGGATACAATCAAGTGCAGCAACGATGACATCGACGGCAATCAACAATGGCGGGAGTACCGAAAAAGAACGAAAACGAGAGGTGTCATCCTAGACATGGGTGCATTTGCAGCTCGCGCAGTACTTGTGTCAGGCCTCGCCAGCAGGCGCCGGCCCCGCCGCGCCGGACGCGCGCCGCCCGTGCTGGCGCCGGCCATGCCGAGGCTCGGCGTGGGAACCGCCAACCCAACTCGTGCCAGGACATTCGGATTGTCTACACTCCCGTAAAAGGACTTCTTGCAAATAAAGTAGCGACAATAGGTACGGTATAATTCACATTTGTTTCCTAGGTACTTATCGGTGATTGGAATAAGTATTGCAGGTACATATTACAAATTGGTTCTTTGAGATATTCTGAATTTAAATGGCTTTGATATTTGGGCAGCCGGTAATAGAATTGTATGAATCTTATTGCAATGCCGTTAAGTACGACTGTGTTGATTATAATTCACATGTCAAGTTCTAAAAGTAAAGAGTAATTTAAAACCTGAATAAAGTATACGTTAATAGTCTCAGTCTAGGCGAGAATAATAAAATTGTTTTCAGTTTATATTAAGCTTGAATTACAACCAGAACAGATAAACACACTTGCTTTTGGACATATTACTTACCTACTTCACACATAGTAAGCTTCGGGGTCAAATGTATTAATTTATGACAAACATGTGTATTGTAGTACTTCACACATAGTAAGCTTCGGGGTCAAATTATTAATTTATGACAAACATGTGTATTTTAGTGGGTATACTTGACTATGGCAGATTCATATATTTCACACAAAAACTTTTAAATAGCAGTACTGAATTGCAACATCAAAAATTTGGAACACAATAATTATGTGTTGGTAGACAGTAAACCTACTCTACATGTAAAAGATCAGTTAGTTAATAGCATGCAGGTACTTTAATTATCACATTTAATTCAATATAATATAAATTCATTTCAATCTAATTATCATACAACCATCATATTGAGTTAAAAAGAAAAATCTTTGATTTGTGGATTTATTTCTGAACTGTAAAATTGGGTAGATTAAAGCAAAGGAAAGTAGCCTTGTTTCTAGTCAAAACTTTCATTAGTATTTGAGTATAAAATAAGTCTATTCAAACCTTATATTACTGGGCCTGGAGTGGACATTATTCTACATTTCATTTAGTCCTATTAGGAAACACTATTTTTTTTATAGATCACTATGATAGTGTGTATAACAACCCTGCAAATTAAATGATACAACTAAAATTATTATTAGGTACTCATGCATGTAAATTGTGGGACACTTAAGCAATTATGTATCCTCAAACTTACATTGGATTTTAAAAGTTATTGATTTGCTTTGATTGATTACAGATGACATAGGTTGAAATGAAAATTGTATCTACTGTCACTCAGAGTTGGGCATTATCTAGATAATTAGTTATCTAGATATTATTTTAAATAAAATCATCTCAAATAAATTTATTTGAAGATAATTCAATTGCAAATATTTTAGTTGTCAACTCTTTTATTTAGATAAATTATCTAGATGAAGATAACGGCCCTCGTTTGTTCTTGAAGTAAGCTCAGATAAAACGTCAGGTCAAACCGTCACTATGACATTGCTCATTAAAGTAAACTTAAGTGAAGATAATTCATCTTTTATTTCAAACGTCAAATAAATTATTTAGATAAACGTTGATTCATCTAGATACATTCAAAATAACAAATGAAGGATTATTTAGTTATTTGAAAGAAAGATGATTTAGTCATCGATCCGGTTATTTGTAAAAAGTTAATTTTTGCCCAACTCTGCTGTCACTACTGACATTGTAAATCCAACGAAATTCTTATGTACCAACAAAAAAAAAGACTTGAGTTCTAAAGAGCAAAATTACTTGACTGTACCTATACTACCTATAACATTTGAAGAGATCCTTCGATTTCTCCAAGATCCCATCATCAGACCCCCAACTTGGTGCCAACGGATCAAAAAAAAAAATAAAAACAAAAATTGGTTCACAATTCTCCATACTTACAATAAAAAAAAAAACCGTTGGTTAAAAAGATTAGAATTGATGCTTATTGATTTGTACGGAAATTGTTTTCTACCACATTAAAATTACCTCAACTTTGTTGAAATGAACAGGATTAAGTTCTGATTAGGTTAGGATCAAGGAATCAACATATTTTGAAGATTGATACCTAGTTTTTTTTTTTAAGAAGTTTTATGAAGTCAGTCTGTACGGAATCTGAAGGCGTCTGGCAGTAAGGCACGCTCGTATAGCTCACGTGCCTTCACTTTCCGAACATACTCTACTAACAGAGACAAAACAAAAAAATGGATATGCAAATGAGCATTTCTAATATTTATATGTGTATTCTACACAATAACCCGCTTTTTTTTTTTACAAAAACTTCACGCGGCTTATGGAGGTATATTAGCTAATTTATCGTTTTATCTCTCTACCAAAGACAAATAGACAGATAAGGACAAGCAAATACCTAGTCAGGGATGTTTATGAAAACAAAAAAAATTGACACGTATTGAGGATTTGGCGATTTCTTTTTAGTAATTTAATGTAAATGTATAAATGTGTTAAAAGTTATGTCAATTTTAGTACAAAACTCTGCAAAATTTTAAAGATGAAGTATAAATACAAAGACCTAAGTACATTATTTTATCATTTAACAAAGCAAAGATTGATAACGTATATAATCACATAATGTAAGTTTATGGTAATAATATAAGTAAATACTTTAAGTTGTGAGTGTCGCATTGTATTTTAAGATACCTGAAAATGCTGTGATAGAATTCAGCGACCAAACACTTGCCTTGTTTATTATAGCCCTTGTCACTAGACCAAAGAGTTGAGAACATAGCCATAAAATTAGTATGAGAGTTGATAGTTTATACAGGAGTCAGCGTTTTGAAATCTCTGGATACTTATTGAAAATTACAGTAATGCAAGCAAAAAATGGTTCGGGTAAAATTCTTCAGCAATAAGTATCATGAGGAATGGGTACCTCAACATTTGCGCGTAGTTAATAAAAACAAATAGTTAAACAGGGTATTTATCAACATTTCAAAATATGACTGATGATACAAAAAATGCGGTTTTAAATAATACTTTAAATTCCAAAAGTTGTTATGATTTAATTACATAGGTACTTTATTTTGGTAATCGTATAAGTCAGGAAGAAGTGATTTTTTTTTTCTGTATTTTAATTAGATCTGTTTTATAAGGCAATAAAAATGTCATAAATCGGTAATATTTCGCTAAATATGCAGCTTAACTATTATACTTTGTTTTACCTATTAACATTCATGCTTAAGGTGTAAGATAAACATTCAATGCATAAGCGTGTCTCTGCGCTCACTATGGTCACTAAAAACAAAGATGAGGTCTAGTGCACCATGCCTAACAGGTGAAGAGCTGTAAAATCTAGTGATAGTAGCTAATAAAATTATGCGTTTACCAGCTTGATGACATGTTGATAGCGAGGACAGTTAGAACAAAAATTAAAGACTGAAGAGGACAAAATATAAATGTACAAATTAAAGTCATAAAAGCTGTGTGGTGTGGTATAAATATCATAATTATCATGAAAATATCAAGTTAGACAAATGGTCTTTGGAATTGTGGAATTTTCCGTGATTACCTACAGCATGGGTCATCAAATATATTAGTCAATCTAAGTACGATACGATTTGAGGTATATCTACAGTCAATGAAAAAACAGAAACTGGTAACTGGAGATATCCGTCGTTTATATGAAACATTAGTATAGGATATAATTATAACAGTTCAAGAAAGATATTGTGCCAAGATTAATAAAGGCATAGGATATTAGAGGCAAAAAAAAAAGTGTTTACTTATATCAAACTGTTAGGTACTTAATTGTTGACATACATTGTAGAATCCTTGTGAGATAAAAACAGGTAGTCTGATATGTAAATAAAAGGCTTGTGTGTAGGTACTATGCGACGATAAATTACGTTATGTAGGTACCTAAAGACGCGTGGACCTGTGCTATAAGAGAAGTTAATATAACTACATATAATATAAATGTGATACTTTCGTATCAAAATCGATACAATAAAATCTACGTGAAGTCAGTCGCGTAACGTCAATAAATTATATCTATTACAGGCTATGCGAAACATATTGGTACACTATCTTTGGGTTTTTTTTTTTTTTAAGAAATGGTGCGACAGGTATATGTCGCTATCTACAAAATATTATGTAATATCTACTAAGGGTTGTGTAAAGCATATCTACGTGAGAACATAATTATTAGCTATGTGGTATGCAAAACGTATTGAGAAACTGCGTTATGCTCGTCGATAAACTGTGTGATATCGATGAGAAAGCTGTGTGCTACTCATCGATAAGCTGTGTGCTACTCAACGAGAAACTGTGTGACATCGATGAGGCAACTGTGTGATGCCCATCAAGAATCTGTGTGATACTCATCGAGAAACTGTGTGATATCGATGAGAAAGCTGTGTGCTACTTATCGATAAGCTGTGTGCTACTCAACGAGAAACTGTGTGACATCGATGAGGCAACTGTGTGATGCCCATCGATGAGGCAACTGTGTGATGCCCATCGAGAATCTGTGTGATACTCGTCGAGAAACTGTGTGATATCGATGAGAAACCTGTGTGGTATTCATCGATAAGCTGTGTGATACCCATCGAGAAGTTGTGATACTCAACGAGAGATTGATGGGGATGCTGTGTGAAATCCACTGAGAAACTGTGTGATACACAGTGGGATGCCCCTATGTGATGCCCAATAGAAAACTGTGTAATACGCATCAACAAACCGTGTGAATCATTCGATTTATATCTTCATATATGTAGTTTGTGTAATACTACACATCATAAATAGCTATATGAAACATATCTTAGACATGTGTAAAATAGAGCAGGCCAGCATAAACAAATAATCTAGGACACAAGCTCTGTAATAATGTTAAGAAATCACTATCATTTATGCAATTTATCAAACTGTATAATCTGAACAAATCGTGGCATTTACATTAACTGTGTAAAAGCTTATCATATTAAAACGTATTAGTCTGTGTGATATTAAACATAGTAAATGACGAAATATATTTTAGATATGTGTGAAATATATGATCGGATCAGTACCTATTAACATATAATTTCGTAAAGCGAGCAGTGTGGTGTAAAAAAATTGCCGGACGTATTGTCACTGAGACGTGGGAAACTATTGATCTAATATACGACTTACAATTACACGCTGTGTACATAAATGTTTTTCGTATTTAAAGATGTAGTACTAATAATGATATTTAATATAAAGATCATTTCATTAGGCAATATGGATAGTTGTCATATTAAAGGTAATCGGTGTGATATTTTATTTAAAACAAGTTACTGTGTTGGTATTATTTGATTTCAGGAAAATGGTGACTGGTGCCAAAAAATCTAACGCTGGAGATGTCTGCTGTAAATATCATGGGCAACCGAGCGCAAACAAAAATACCGACTACAAGATGCGATCGAAACATTGATGATTCGAGAAATTTCAAGACTGACACGACGCCGACGTTCAGCAATGGAGATAGCGATTATGGAAGGAGGACGAGAACACGTTGATGCGCGAAGTTGGATCGCCGCGGAGCGGTCGATGATGCAGGATGGCCGAGTGTTACAGCACGTCACCAACAAGATTGATTTAATTAATTATCATTATAATTTTCCGTTGGTTTTCTCACCATTTACTAATATAAAAGTCACATTTTGTTTAAATAGTATTTGTGCGAATGTTCATGTTACTCGCGGGCGGAATCTTGAATAGGTTGCAATTGCAACCTACTTTTATTTTATGTTTAAAATAATACGATAGAAATAATTATAAGAAGCTGTTGTTTATTTTATAAAACATTTAATAATTTGATTTGTTAGTTAAATTAGATAATTTGTAACTTATTTTAATATTTGAGCAGTTTGCTTGATTTCATGTTTAGTGACGGCCAGCGCCACTGGTGGCGGTTTTTAAAAGTTTAGAGATTCAATCACGTGACAGAAAAGATGTAAACAGATTATAACTTTTACGATGAACAGAAAATATTTTGTAAAAATATAAAAACAAATTGGAAGACTGAAAATGTGTTTCTCTGGAATTTCCGTGGTGGGGGCCTAAGCCTCCATCACAATATAAACCTTCCTCTTGAATTACTCTACCTATTATAAAAAATCTCATCAAAATCCGTTGCGTAGTTTGAAAGATTTAAGCGTACAAAGGGACATAGGGACAGTTTATACTATGTAGTGATTGGGTCGATTGCAAACATTTACCCCCTTATTCATAAACGTTTGTTAACTTAACAAGCCGCTAATAATTGTTTGTCCCTTTCGGTCTTAACAATGTGTCCATCAATGTGTTTGTTAACTTAACAAGCCGCTAATAATTGTTTGTCCCTTTCGGTCTTAACAATGTGTCCATCCATAAGAGCTGGGTTTGTACATAGCCTTAACTTGACTCGACCAACAACCCAATGGTAAGCCCATTGGGTTGTTGAACGCTTGAATCGCCGACAAACATTTAATCGAATGTTGTTTCAAAGACAATGATTCAAGTATTATCATTTCATCAACAAGTTGTTCTGTCGAAGAATTGTTTCCAATAAATTTAAGTCAAGGGCTTTTAAATGGTACTTGAGTCATTTTGTGTATAGCTGGTGGCGACAACAGCCGCCCCTCACCCTAGCCGTATGAATCGGCGATGTTCGGTATTACCGTTAGCCGACTGCGCCGCCACCGAGGATGCCCCCGCGGGCCAATCGACCTCACGCCCCGCTTTGCGCTCGCACCTATCTTTTGTACGCGCAGCGACGCGCGACTAATAATTGTATCGCTTATTTCTAATATACCAGTTTTACAGTCCGCTGATATTTCTTTGTAGTCTAGATATCCCTCTAGTACGAATTAGGGCACTAGACACCAACAATAGCTTACGAGTATATGGAGGTTTTATGTTACGGGTTTTTTATTTCAATTTGTTTTAAATTTAGTAAGTAATATTTATTCCGCATAATATTATTTTAAATTTGTAATATTTCGTTATCGAATCTAAACGCAGTCATATCGCAGTATCTAAATAAATAAATAAATATCTGGGACATCTTACACAAGTCGACCTAGTCCCACGGTAAGCTTAATTAAGGCTTGTGATGTGGGTACTAGGCGACGATAATTATATATAATAGATAGATACATACAGATACTTAAATACATAGACAGCCATGACCAAGGAACAAATAATTGTGATAAATAAATACACAAATTAATGCCCTCGCCGGGATTCAAACCCGGAACCTCCAGCTTCGTAGGCAGGGTCACTACCGACTAGCCTACGGAGGCTGACAAAATCTGGGTTGCAACAAAAAAAAACCTCGAATAGTCTTCTAACCTAACATATCCGAGTCGGATCTGCCCCGGATCTGTCCAACAACCTTTGACAGTAGAAAAAGGCGTCATATTTAAAAGATGTGTATTGTTTATCTTATCGCTCATAGAAAATTAAAACATTTTTTTTTTTTATCGTTGCAAGATTGCTTCAACTGCCTGCTTGTGCTTGGTCAATAAATAAAATGTAAAGACAAGCCTTGATCTCTTACCTCTATCGGAGGTCATGGCGATGTACAGCTGCTTCGGCTCGTCCTCAGGTGCCTGTACCTGTTCAAACAATACAATAAACACTTTAAGTAACAATTGTTAAATCTCTTGCTGGTTAGAGAAGTAAAAACTGCCAATAAACTGTAAAAACGGTTGATTACAAAAAAATGTACATCATTAAAGGCCTTGAATGAAAACAAAATTTAACGTCGATATTATTGTGTTACGAAGTAAAATTTGTGTGACATTTATGTCACTTAAAAATGGCGACAAAGGAGAGTGGGCAAATTGGCCTATTAACCAATAACGACAAACGATATGTCTCTGGATAGCTTATGTTAAGCTCCGTAACTTTTACTATAGCAGGAACTTCCAAATATGTGTGTGAAGAAACTTAAAAGCACTTAAAAACTGGGAGTTTCAGAGTATTTAACTATCGCAAGTGTTCGTGATTGACAGTTAGTGACAGTCATTATTACTCGTTCCTAATAAGTCTTAAATTAGTAGTGTTTAATTTCCGCAAATGTGTCGTAGTCCCGTAAGATATTCTGTATATGTATATAAAAATACATTTAAGGATCATTATATGTTGTCCAAAAATATTCAAATGTGAATATTACGAAATATATATATCTCATTGCTAAATGATTAATTTACCTATAACTTTTTCTCACAGCTGTTAGACCGTCTCTGCCTAAATAAAAATTGTAGAGTACAAAACAACCTTTCCAAAAATATATAGTTTGTTGTTATTGGCTATTAGGCCAGGGTCCATACATTTTTGCCCATTCTCCTTTAAATTTTCTATGAACAATCAACAATATGAACCTATATTTTTTTAAATTTGCCCCCTTTTACTTACTGTTCTTGGACAGAGTATACCACATAGTGTGTATTACTAACTTTCGTAACACAATTAATGTGTGATTTTTGTTTTCTTCTGGCATTAGCGTGTAAAAAAAGTGACATTTGTACTGAAAATAATATTACCTCGGCTCTCTCGTAGAACTGGACAGCACCCTCACCATAGGGGCGGGCGGCCTTCAGGTCACGCTCAGCGCGGGTGTACCTGCAATATAGGTTTTGTTAAGGTATTTAGGAGCATGTCAGTAGCAAACAAACATATGAACCCACCTGTAAGTTGTCAATATAGCCTTACACCAGGAGTGCTACATGGTATGTTGCCCACTTTTCAAAAACCTGTCTTTTTTTAAGTTTTTGTGTTTAGTAATAGAAGTAGACACCTTTATATCATATTATTACACGTGAAGAGTTAAAAATGAATAATTTTAGTAATTTACACTGTAAATTCTCTTTAATTTACAATGTAAAAGTGGGTTCTGGTGATGATCTATCATTTTCTCTCATTATTTAGACTCTAATCTTGTTTGGGATCATGGTAAAAGCTATTAGTGCCTAAGTGGGTGGTATGTGTTACATGTTTAGTAATAATTTTACATGGCTTCCATTTAGCAAGCTATAATGGAAGCCATGTAAAATTACCTACATCCATCAAATAGGTAATCCAAATCATCAAATTTAACAGGATTTCATCAAATGAAAATAGCTTACGTTTGACAATAATTTTATTTTGCTATGAAACAAATGTTACTACATGATTAATTTACTTAAGTGTAAAGAGGGTACATTGGTAGTACAATCAACTGACTGTCAATTCAATCTGATCTTGCTCAGTTTCAGTTAGTTTCTGTCACATAGGTACCTACCTAATTGTCGAGTTTTACCTGATCCAAACAGTTCTTGCAAGATTCCAAAGCCAATATCTACTCCATAGTATAAGATAGGTGTTCCAAGTGATAAATCCACCCTAAGACACCACATTAAGCTCCGAACTTACTTGGCAGCGGACACCATCTTCATGGACTGGGTGATCTTCTGAATGTTCTTTACGGACTTCAGACGGATGGAAATGGCCTTCAGAGTGGCCATATTCCTGTTC
>JALPQI010014853.1:0-32611 GCA_025490895.1 Thaumatotibia leucotreta
TAAGTTTGCGAATTTCGAGGATTTGTCTCTGTTACAGCAACGTAAACGTCATTAGAGTGACAGAGACAAATGTTCGAAATTTGCAGATTTCGAAGTTCTAAGCACTAGGGGGTTGCCAACCGTACTATATTTCGACTCTCTGTACTATATACTGTTAAAGAAAAACATATTTAGTACGCAAAAATACTATATTTTTGGGGGGTCCAGGTCACACTAATTGTGTCATGCATGCTGATGATAGAGATTAAAAGTTCCAAATTCCTAGAATGCTCCTTTTACCGCTACTCAGTCAAAAGTAGTCTTATGTAATAGAAATATAGACTTGTCATAAACTAATTTTTTTTACTATGTGCTATATTTTTCACGTGTTTTTTTGGAAAATACTATAAATCTCTAAAAAAAATTTGATATGCCTAGCTATCACCCAAACGCATACAATATATTTATGTACAGTTGACTCATTGATTACTTAGTCATTATTGCTGATTATCGTGCTCGTTATTGTATGCTTGTTTTATTACAAGTGCATTTTAAATAAAAACTGGATGTGCCTTTGTTGCGGTAGGAGGTAGGAAATATGGTATTAGAATATAAATCGCAATGGTTTCGTTCCACCATTGAACAACATTGAATCTTGTTAACCGAGTGTAAGATCCACAATATGTGGTAACTAACAAGTAAACAAATCATACCATCACGTTCTTAGGCACAATAAACACATTTTTTATTGCGGTTCCGTTGTGTAACCTCAATGACCTTGACCATCTAATGAAGCCATCCTCTGATTTACGCGAAAAATATCGTTTATTTTTAAACCGACGATTCGATTGTTTTTTTGTAGGTATGTTATGATATCTCCGAGAATCGTGCCCCGAATTAAAAAAATATATTGTCAAACGTGTAGGTATAACTAAATAGTCCCGTTGCGTTGGAAAATTGGGGTCTGATGATGGGTTCTTGGAGAAATCGTTTTATTTTTTATTTTGTGATTATTTACTCTTAAGCTGAGTTTACACGTGCAAGTTATTGCTGCAAGTGTTGAGATGCAATTATGGGTAAGTGAGTTGAGAGTATCTGCATCTCCTTCTGGCATTTAACTTTGTTTCAAAACTTGATACAATAACTTGCTGCTGTAAAATTCACTAATTGCCGCACCTGTTTGAGGTAATATCAAAAATATACGCTGTATACTTCAGGCCGCCACTGGTTCCTTTACCCTAGTGATTCTATGACAAAACACTTTCCTTTTACATAAAACCGGAAATTCGAGTTGTTGTATCACCACTATATTTTAAAATAGTAACACTATGGCTATAAATAAATATATGTAAAAACAAACAACAAATCAAGTTTTTTCTCATTTCTTATAGGTACCTACGTCAACATGACATAGGAACAAAAAATCGATACGTATCCAACCAACTGACATAGTAAACAAAAGGCGTGACTCAGAAATGATAGTTCAAAAGGTCACATTAGAAATAGATAGTCATTATTGTGATCGAGCTTACGAACAAAGATTGAGCTGACCCCGGAACATAAACCATAAATCATACCTATTCGAATTGATATCGCATCAGTAGCCGTACCATGAGTTAGCAAGTAATGATTACGTTAGCGTTTACTCGGTACGTAAAGTAAACTTTTTGCCACCGCGACTTCCATT
Source organism: Thaumatotibia leucotreta (assembly GCA_025490895.1). Lineage (NCBI taxonomy): Eukaryota > Metazoa > Arthropoda > Insecta > Lepidoptera > Tortricidae > Thaumatotibia > Thaumatotibia leucotreta. The sequence goes on from JALPQI010014853.1 coordinate 1,667, forward strand.
AGTAATCCATCACCAAACACTTTTTAAAATACATATGTGTATTTCTGATTAACTTTTCATACTTTGTTCCTTATTAAAATAATTTAGATGACAGTGACATAGAACAAAATAATGATGTCCCTAATAATCTGCCGCGACTGTATAATACGTATACCTAAAAGCCTGATTACGATAATAAAAATAAACGACGAATCGTTAAGTGTCAAATTATTTATCGATAGTCGATTTACGGCCTGGGCCATTACGTACTAATGCGATTCAGTTTAGGTTCAGGGAAAGGGTTACTTCCTCCCGCGGACGGTCCGTCTGTGGAATGAGCTCCCTGCCGAGGTTTTCCCGTTGGACTTCAGTATGGGGTTCTTCAAAAGAGGAGTGTACAAGTTCTTATTGGGTCGGCAACGCGCATGTGACACCCCTGGGGTTGCAAGCGCCCATAGGCTACGGTGACTGCTTTCCATCAGGCGGGCCGTATGCTTGTTTGCCACCGACGTGGTATAAAAAAAAAAAAAAAAAAAAGGGACAGTAACATAAGACTCGTATAGCCTTGTCCCTTTCTCTCGACCTAAACTGAGCGGCATTAGTACGTCATGGTAACCCCCTGTTCCAAATGTAAATTATCACTGCCCTTTTCTCCAAGCATATAGAAGAAAAGGACATTAACTTTTATCTGACAGATAAATGTTTAGATAAAATTTGTCAGCCTCGGTAGCCTAGTTGGTAGTGACCCTGCCTACGAAGCTGGAGGTTCCGGGTTCGAATCCCGGCGAGGGCATTATTTGTGTATTTATTTTATCACAAATAGTTGTTCCTCGGTCATGACTGTCTATGTATTTAAGTATCTATATGTATCTATCTATTATATATATCGTCGCCTAGTGAGTACCCACATCACAAGCCTTAATTGAGCTTACCGTGGGACTAGGTTGATTTGTGTAAGATGTCCCAAGATATATTTATATTTATTTTATATTTATATTTTATACATAATGAATGTATTTTATTCGGGAATGGTGAAACAGGCCCTTATTCAACAAGCGCTGAAACAATAGTGACATACAGTGTGAAAAAAGTTGTGTTGCTCCATAATATTTTTTTTATTAACACTTTCGCTACGGCAATCAGTTAACATCGCAATTAACCATACTTGCATTGGGTCGAATAGATTCGAAGCAGTAGCGAAGATGTAAAGCAAATCTCGATTTTAATTATTTTAATTGCAAAAACCATAATAGGAATAATTCCATTAATTTGCTTTCATAATGAATTGAAACTATTTTTTGTAAAAAAAGTTTTTCATGAATATCAAGACAAGTTTGTTCACCGTATTTGTAATACTAAAAAAAAACGAATTTAGTGTCAATTTCTCCCTAACAGACAGTTACGTACAATTTTAGTATGTCTTAGTAACGGCGTTTTCGTCATGCCTATTGTCATTTAATCACTTTTACCTTGTAAACTATCATTTAGGTAATCAATCTAAATGGCTTTTGTATTCGTTCTCATCAGTATTATAGCGCCTGGGAACTATAAACGAGTGACGGTCTCACAATACTTAATTACTTACAATTTTTGCAGTTAAAATTAGCTGTCGACTACCTGAACATCACTATTTAATTTACCTATTTTCAGGTATATTTATTTTCTTTTAATATACAAACATAATACTATTTACACTTTACAGGTATTGGAAAAAAACACAAATCATTCTTGAAACTAAAATAATAATAACCAACTTAAACTACCACATCCCCCAAGTCGCTTTCCTGTGGGAGAGTGCCCATAAGGGTGCGGCTCCATTGAGGCGGAGAGGAGCGGAGATGTGCAAAATTGGCCAATGAGACCGCATGACAGTGTTTCGAATTTTGAATTTGCAGAATGTAATTGGTCAATTTTGCACATCTCCGCTCCTCTCCGCCTCAGTGGAACCGCACCCTCACTGGCTACATTTCCTCGCTGGATGGCAATGCCTAACCTCTGGCCAAGAAATGAGCCAGCCCTATGGTCACCCGTTGCCTCAGACAGCCTTTTCCCCCACTCCTTAAAAAGTTTTCTGGCTACTTTCAGATATATAGGATGATAATATACCTTGCCGTTGGTGTCGTAAGAGTCACCTAAGGGATTGAAGTGTCACTGACCATTGATTTATTGAAGATGATGAATAGGCTGATGATGTTTGTGATTTGGATCCGAATTTCCGAATATACTTCGCATAAGATGCAAATAATAAGTTTACTTGGAAATAACCCCTGATTTTGTTCAAAACAGAAATGGCCTCTCTCTTGGGTCCTACCATGCGGCTTATTATGATGTTCCGTTTACTTGTTAGAAAGTGACGGCAATGACGACAAACGATAAAAGCGGGTTCATCATACGGCGGGCCTACCAAATTATGTAAATGATTACACAAAAGTTTGACATTTATATGATAACTGCTTTAGCTAATTATATTCCACATGAATAATGTAGTAAAAAGCTATGATCTAATTTTTAACCGACTTCAAAAAAAAGGAGGAGGTTCTCAATTCGATTGTTTTTTTTTTTTGTGTGTATGTTACTAGATATCTCCGAGAATCGTGAACCGGTTTTAAAATTTATTTTTGTGATCGAACGTGTATTACCCCGAGATGGTCCTATTGATTGGCACCAAGTTGGGGTCTGATGATGGGATCTTGGAGAAATCGAAGGCTCTCTGTATGGCGATTTTGGTAATTTTCATTAATTTACAAGAATTTGCATTCAGAAAGTAGGATTGGAGGAAACCAATGATGGAAACAAATCGGGGATCTTGGAGAAATTGGTTGAAGTCGGCTTTTTTTTTTAAATTGGTGATTATATTATAACATTTCACCACTTGGTCCATCGTTTATCTATGATTGGCACTCAGAGGATGTGTCACTTTAGTTACTAATAAATGTATATTTTGTTAGCTGTAGGTATTACAATATATGAGGCATTATTCAAACAATATATCCTGATATAATTCACACAATTAAGATCGTAGATCGTGCTTTTGAATAAATTTAAATCAGGATTCATTCAATTTATTGGCTACCAACTTTAAATTATGGCAAGACATGAGTATGGAGTATACTTATATAAGGATAATTGTTTGTAATAAAATTACATAAGTAAGACAGATAACTGTAGAAATACGGAAACAATAACATGTGCATTCAAATGTCACTTAAATCATTAATGAGATATGAGTCACTAATGTAGACTCAACCAATTAGAACACGATTTCACTTTGACGTAGCTCCCAAGTCACCTTTTTTTGGTTTCACCGGGGAGAATGCTTTTACGGATCTACCCCCGAGCTTAGGATTGATGGCGGTGGTACGTGGGAGGAGTTTGTCGGTAGATTCCAAAAGGTGGGCTCAAAGCCAAGAGGTGAGGGATCCAGGCAAAAATGGTGAACAGTTCGGAGTCGATCCTGCAGGCCTAGTCAAGATGCCCTGTAATCGTATACGATAAGCGATAAGTAACAACAAAAAGTCACGTGACCATTTCCATACATTATTATGGTCACCTAAGTAACTAATCGCTTATCGTATGCGATTGCATTCTGCAACGAACTTCAAACTTCGGTATTTGCGGTAGAGCCGCTGTTGCAAAGGCTGACTGCGAATAATAAAATAAATAAATAATAAAAACGTTTCTTCAGATATAATGCTTACAAATAAGATTACATAATTTCTTCTACCAAACCACAGCATGGTTTGTTGGCAGACGAAGCTCCTCTATACAGGTTGGTCCAAACCTTGACGTCAAAAAAATATCTTTAGGATCCTCACGTCATGAGCTATCAGAATATACCCCATGTATGTTAGCCGATTTTTTGTAGTTTTCGAGTTATGAATTTTTGAAAATTTTTTTTGAGATATTCTGGAATGAAGAAATTTATTAATAAGAAAAACTATTGGGTTTTTAACTAGTTTCTTTTTGTAAAAGTATTACTACAAATAAAGCATTTACTGACAAAAAAATTAGCGTCCTCACGTAATTAAAAAAATAAAACAAGGAATTTTCGTTTTCTAAGCCGCCGCCAGCTACCGCCCTAGACTTTGAGCCTTGGTAAGAGCAAAAAAAAGTGATATTTAATGATGAGGATTTTTCGGAGTAGTCGGTCAAATATAAACTTAGAAAAAGCTTCTAAATTTTTAATTTAAGAATAAAGTAAAATTTCGTCTGTTTTGTTGTTATTATCAATAAACAAAGACAGAAAATACCAGGAAAACTCAATTTGTGTAGTTATTCAAGTATTTTTTTACTATTTTCAAATTTTAAGCTTTTTTAAGTTTATTTGACCGACTACTCCGAAAAATTCTCATCATTAAGTATCACTTTTTTTTTTGCTTTTACGAAGGTTTAAGGGTCTAGGGCAGTCTTTAGATTACCAAAAATCCTTGGGATATGTTTTATTTTTTTTATTTACGTACATTAATGCTATTTTGATGCGTTTTTATCCTCCTTGTATCAAAGTGAAGACGCTAATTTTTTTGTCAGTAAATGCTTTATTAAAAGAAACTAGTTGAAAAGCCCAAAAGTTTTTTTTTATTAATAAATTTCTTCATTCCAGAACTTCGCTAAAAATTTTTTCAAAAATTCATAACTCGAAAACTATAGGTAAATAATCGGCTGACATACATGGGGTATATTCTGATAGCTCATGACGTGAGGAATCTAAAAAAAAATTTTTGACGTCAAGGTTTGCACCACCCTGTATAAAATTAAATGGGCTGGCTTTTGTTGTGAGCGTTTTAGTAAAAACTTTCCACTTTGTCGATAATCATAAGGTCGGAATCGGTATAGTACAAATAGGTACGAAAATACGAAAATTTTCTAATTTCGAAGTTCGTGGTATAGAGACGCCGTTTTCAAGAGTGCGCCACTTTCTGCAATTGCATCCACTAAATTGAAAATACATAGCGTGCATCGCTATGTCTGACACAGCATACGCTTGCTAACAGTACGTAGGTTGACCAATATTTTATTAGGTTACCAATTTATTTCTTAAATTTTTTAATAATTTTTTTGAAACGCGATACAAAATTTAATAAAATGTTTTAAAATAAAAATAGAACCGCCTTCAAAAATTCGCCCGAACTAAAATGTAAAAAATAATTTTGGTTCCTACTTCTTAGGATTTCCTACCCAAACCTTTAATCCTTTTACCCTATTCATTGAAATAAAATATTATGGCTAGGTATCCTAGGTACAGATTTCTTAGAAGTCGGTGCCAAGCCAAATACGTTAATAGGTATTATATTAGATAGAGCTTTGTAACTTACTGTCACTCCGATTATGTTTTTATCAACAGAATGATCTACCTCAGTCATTTTGATGAAAGCATAACCGGAATGACAGTAAGTTACAAAGCTTTATCAAATACAGTCATGTACGAGTATATGAACGAATGACGAAGTGAACATATTTGGCTTGGCACCGACTTCTAAGAAATCTGTAGGATACCTAGCCATAATATTTTATTTCAATGAATAGGGTAAAAGGATTAAAGGTTTGGGTAGGAAATCCTAAGAAGTAGGAACCAAAATTATTTTTTACATTTTAGTTCGGGCGAATTTTTGAAGGCGGTTCTATTTTTATTTTAAAATATTTTATTTTTTGCTTTTAAGTAGTGTAAAATCGTTATTTAGTATGCTCTAAATACTTATAATCAGAATGTACCTACTGCACTGTAATAGGCCAGAAAACCTGAACTGGATAACTTAAATATTCAAAGAATTATCCCATTATAAAGGAGATATACATTGTATCATCAGCAGGTATGAATAATTTCAAAGATTATAGGTAACAGCCTTAGCATGCCTAAATTATTTAAAGAATCACTAACCGCTAAACCAACATGTCATAACTACTAAGCAAACACTTGAATAGATCTCGAAAATGTATGACAGTTGCTACATTCAAAGAATTATCCTCCAACTCCTAATCGTGAAGGAGTTATACCTTTCGTCACCGGCTCACCAACATGAGACTATGCCACCTAAAGGCAAATACTCAAATAGCTTCCAAAATACATGAACTGTGTTTTATTTAAAGAACTATCCCCCAACTCATAATTTCTAAGGAGTTGTACCTTCCATCATCAGCTCACCGACATGAAAGGATGACCACCTAAACGCAAATACTCGAATAGCTTCCAAAATACATGAAATATGTTATATTTAAAGAATTGTCCCCCAACTCCTAATCTCTAAGGAGTTGTACCTTTCATCATCAGCTCACCAACATGAAAGGATGACCACCTAAAGGCAAAATACTCAAATAGCTTCCAAAATACACGAAATATGTTATACTTAAAGAATTATCCCCCAACTCCTAATTGCTAAGGAGTTGTACCTTCCATCATCAGACCACCAACTTAAAAAGTTCATGACTAGATGCAAATATTTGATTAGTCTTTGAAAATAAATGAAAAATGTCATGTGTGCCTACAACATTTGAAGAGTTCCCTCGATTTCTCCAAGATCCCATCATCAAATCTGAATTTGGTGACAATGGGACCAATTAGAAGGTATACCCTTTCAAACAAAAAAAGAATTTTTCAAATCGGTCCACGCGTCTTCGAGTAATCGGGGAACATACATAAAAAAAAAAAAAAAGATTTCGACGAATTGTAAACCTCCTTTTTGAAGTCGGTTAAAAAAAACGCACTACTTTGAATAACATCGTAAAACTAATTTAAAATAGAAAAATAGTTTCCACATAGAGTTCCTGTGATGTGGTGTAGGTAGTAGCTGGTTTTCGTCGGCTAGGTTCAGTGTGAGATTGTTGCCGTCTATCTTTTTATTTGCATAAATATTTTAAAGTGAGATTGCTTTCTTATTTCTTTTATTAACCGACTTCAAAAAGGAGGAGGTTAACAATTCGTCGAAATCTTTTTTTTTTTTTATGTATGTTCCCCGATTACTCGAAGACGCGTGGACCGATTTGAAAAATTCTTTTTTTGTTTGTAAGGGTATACCTTCTAGTTGGTCCCATTGTCACCGAATCCAGATCTGATGATGGGATCCTGGAGAAATCGAGGGAACTCTTCAAATGTTGTAGGCACACATGACATTTTTCATTTATTTTCGAAGACTAATCAAGTATTTGCCTCTAGTCATGAACGTTTTAAGTTGGTGATCTGATGATGGAAGGTACAACTCCTTAGCAATTAGGAGTTGGGGGATAATTCTTTAAGTATAACATAGTTCGTGTATTTTGGAAGCTATTTGAGTATTTGCCTTTAGGTGGTCATCCTTTCATGTTGGTGAGCTGATGATGAAAGGTACATTTCCTTAGAGATTAGGAGTTGGGGGACAATTCTTTAAATATAACATATTTCATGTATTTTGGAAGCTGTTCGACTATTTGCGTTTAGGTGGTCATCCTTTCATGTCGGTGAGCTGATGACGAAAGGTACAACTCCTTAGAGATTAGGAGTTGGCGGATAATTCTTTAAATATAACATAGATCATGTATTTTGGAAGCTATTTGAGTATTTGCCTTTAGGTGGTCATAGTCTCATGTTGGTGAGCTGATGATGAAAGTTATAACTCCTTAACGATTAGGAGTTGGAGGATAATTCTTTGAATGTTCAACTGTCATACATTTTAGAGATGTATTCAAGTGTTTGCTTAGTAAGTTATGACATGTTGGTTAGCGGTTAGTGATTCTTTAAATAACATAGGCATGCTAAGGCTGTTACCTATAACCTTTGAAATTATTAACCGACTTCAAAAAGGAGGAGGTTTACAATTCGTCGAAATCTTTTTTTTTTATATATGTTCCCCGATTACTCGAAGACGCGTGGACCGATTTGAAAACTTCTTTTTTTGTTTGAAAGGGTATACCTTCTAGTTGGTTCCATTGTCACCGAATTCAGATCTGATGATGGGATCCTAGAGAAATCGAGGGAACTCTTCAAATGTTGTAGGCACACATGACATTTTTCATTTATTTTCGAAGATTAATCAAGTATTTGCGTCTAGTCATGAACGTTTTAAGTTGGTGATCTGATGATGGAAGGTACAACTCCTTAGCAATTAGGAGTTGGGGGATAATTCTTTAAGTATAACATATTTCGTGTATTTTGGAAGCTATTTCAGTATTTACCTTTAGGTGGTCATCCTTTCATATTGGTGAGCTGATGATGAAAGGTACAACTCATTAGAGATTAGGAGTTGGGGGACGATTCTTTAAATATAACATATTTCATGTATTTTGGAAGCTATTCGAGTATTTGCGTTTAGGTGGTCAACTGGTCATCCTTTCATGTCGGTGAGCTGATGATGGAAGGTACAACTCCTTAGAGATTAGGAGTTGGGGGTAATTCTTTAAATATAACATTGTTCATGTATTTTGGAAGCTATTCGAATATTTGCTTTTAGGTGGTCATAGTCTCATGTTGGTGAGCTGATGACGAAAGGTATAACTCCTTAACGATTAGGAGTTGGAGGATAATTCTTTGAATATAACTGTCATACATTTTCGAGATCTATTCAAGTGTTTGCTTAGTAGTTATGACATGTTGGTTAGCGGTTAGTGATTCTTTAAATAATATAGATTCAGATTTTCTGGCCTATTATAGTGCAGTATATTCTAATTATAAATATTTAGAGCACACTAAATAACGATTTTACACTACTAAAAAGCAAAAAATAAAATATTTTAAAATAAAAATTAAACCGCCTTCAAAAATTAACCCAAACTAAAAAGTAAATAATAATTTTAGTTCCTACTTCTTAGGATTTCCTACCCAAACCTTTAAACCTTTTACCCTATTCATTGAAATAAAATATTATGGCTAGGTATCCTACAGATTTCTTAGAAGTCGGTGCCAAGCCAAATATGTTCACTTCGCGAGTATATGATTGTATTCGATAGAGCTGTGTAACTTACTGTCACTCCGGTTATGTTTTCATCAAAATGACTGAGGTAGATCATTCTGTTGATAAAAACATAATCGGCGGCACTTGGCACCGACTTCTAAGAAATCTGTAGGATACCTAGCCATAATATTTTATTTCAATGAATAGGGTAAAAGGTTTAAAGGTTTGGGTAGGAAATCCTAAGAAGTAGGAACTAAAATTATTTTTTACTTTTTAGTTTGGGTTAATTTTTGAAGGCGGTTTAATTTTTATTTTAAAATATTTTATGACTATACCGTTTCGACTATCAGATGAAGTCTCAAAAATCTTTAAGTTATCTAAAGAAAAATTGCAAAAAATCTTCCTATAAAAGTAATTTTATTGTAATTATTGTGTAGCTCTAGCTACTTGTTATTAACCGACTTCAAAAAAGGAGGAGGTTCTCAATTCGACTGATTTTTTTTTTTGTTGTATGTATGTTACCCGATATCTCCGAGAATAGTGAACCGATTTTAAAATTTCTTTTTGTGAACGAACGTGTATAACCCCGAGATGGTCCCGTTGGCACCAAGTTGCGGTCTGATGATGGGATCTTGGAGAAATTGAGGGATCTCTTCAATTGTTATAGGTACATGTATGGCGCTTTTGGTAATTTTCATTCATTTACAAGAATTTGCATTCAGAAAGTAGGATTTGAGGAAACCAATGATGGAAACAAATCGGGAATCTTGGAGAAACCGGTTGAAGTCGGTTTTTTAAATTTTTAATTTGGTGATTATTACATTTGATACGAGTACTGTTGACTTGGCATTGAACATAGTGTAGAAAACTACAGTAGACGTACTGTATCAATAACATCGCAATTAAAATAATAATAAGTTGAAGTTCAATACTCGATGATGATTACGTATAACGTGCAGTAAGTATATTAAGTTTTCTGCACGAGAATTCACACCTTACGAAATCTTGTAGAATAATTATGTCCTTGATCAAATAAAAATGGTAAAAATTAACTTTTTAAATTGTTTTATTGAGTAGAAACTCAAATACTAGATTTTTTAGATGCAGAAAATGCGTGCGTTTTTAGGGTTATGTAGCCAAAATGGCAAAAACTGAACCCTTATATATTTGTCGTGTTTGTCTTTAAATGATGGAAACATTTTTTTTTATATACACATATTTACATAAGCGTGTGGGGTATCAATCGAACGGTATTTTAAAATGATGAAAAGGTTTTTAAGAGACATCTTTCTTTAAGGGAACCGCTTTCAAGTTACGAGCTCTCAAAGTAAAACGTAAATTATGTGTGTCCCCCTCCATTTATAAACTACGGAGTGGAAAATCCCAAAAAATGGAGGTGATGCATATTAATAAACCCTTTCAACGATTTTTGCATTGAACAAAATACATATTGGTGCCAAATTTCAGCTTTCTAGTGATAGATAACTGGCACTGAGATTAGTCACGGATGGACGGACAGACATACTTGGCGAAACTATAAGAGTTCCTAGCCTACTACGGAAACATAGAAATGAACAATTTCTCCATTATTCTAGTAGCATTTTTTGTTACTAGATGAAATATCAATTTTAGTTATTTAAGCACTGAAATCATCACTTCCAATCACATTTAGTAAACAATTTCTTATCGTGCTAATATTGCTAACTTATGTATATAATACACGGTTATCTTATTAACCTACTAAACTCTCGATAGTTCAATGTCTTATTCAATGGTTATACTTACATAATGACATTAATGTCTTATTTAATATAAATATAATATGCGAAATATTATAATTCCCAATTGCAACTAAACCGGTATAATTACAATAACGACAATTGGGTAATACATTAAGACATTAATTACCTAACCTAATTTATTGTCCTAGAATATTCATTGCGATGTTTTTGAATATTTTACTTATTTACAAAAAACGCAAGAACTAAAACTATGTAAGTACTTTCAGTTTTGCTAATTACTTGAGAATGTACCTTCGTAATGTTCATAGGTAGAGTAAAACGGTTGATCTACATATGTCTTTGCTTCAAGTTCACACTTTTTTAAATTAGAAACTAACATTTGATAGACAATAACATTTGGTCACGCTAACAGTTAACTCATGATAAGGACATGATTATATGTAACTATTTTACCTTTGTCATTTAAAATCACGCCAACATTTGCAGCTACACTTGCTACTACACTGGTGGATTCCAAATGAATTGTGTAAAAATATTTTACATATCAGGATTATTCATGTCAACATTTATTGGACCTTCTAATAATGTTTTAATATGCAAGTGAATATATTTGTAAGTATACGAAATTTAAAATACCTACATAGAATAACATGATTGGACCTACTTGTTCGTGTATGCATGCATACCTTCGTTTACAGTGGTTGATTCGCGGTGACGTTCTAAATGACACAAATTACAGGTACGTCAATAATTTATATTCATTTCTGTCTGTCTTCACACCTTTCCTTGGCTTTTGTTTAAATTGAATACAGTTATCATTATACTTACCTACATATAAGCCACGGAGGCTGATATTTATAAACTATTTTAAAAAATGCACATTAATCTACTTCTAATATTTCATAAATACTCTTAATATCAATTTTCATCCATAACTTCAAATTACAATAACTTAAAATATATATAGTAATACAAATACAACGCTATATCGTCCCTATCCTTGTTATCTTTAATGAATTGTAAATAGAAATAGAAGTACTGACACTACTGACAACACTGACATCTAGATTTAATATCTCTCTATTAACAAACGGGCAATTAAAATATACAGTCAAAAAAATATTTTTTATTATTTCATAATTTAATTTAGTTAACAGAGAACTAGGAACAATTAATTTAAATGTTTATAATTACAAAGATAGGTCACGATCCGACATTTCGGGATCAGATTCAGATCACTATCTGAACTCATGCAATTAACATGTTTTTTATTTATAATTAGGTACAAAAAGATAATAACGCTTATATTTATACTGAAATAGTAGCTAGAGATATCACTATAATTTGTGTATTTTGATTACTTAATCCTGAGAAATATCTAAACTTAATTTACGTCACATGTAGGAGGTCAAAAACACTAAGTGACAATTTTTACACTGTTTGTTATTAAAGATAAGGTTGATGTTTCAAAAACCTTACCAATCTTAAATTTTATAGTATTATTATTTAGCACAGTAACAACATACGGACCATAATCTATACATAGCATATTACCTCCTAATGCGTCTAAACGCCCGTCTATCCCGCCGCGCCCTCCGCGCGTACACAGTATTTTTTAAACGCTCCGTAATAATATTCGTTTTAACTAGTTCAATAAGTGTTTTACGACTTAAAATTTATACCAAAATAATCCGTGTAATACAGTGGTTCCGTGAAAGTTAGTGTAAATTCAATAAAATGTTATATTAAACAACAAAACATACAAAACACCGAAAGGAATCTACGATCGCGCGCAAGACACAGTGCCTTAGAAGCAATACCGCATAAGCGTCTTCGGATTCAGCCGCACTTACGCCGTTTATGAATATTCAATCGCGCGCTCCTAGTTGCTCAAGGACCGCACACTATTTCCTGGAATTGGCGCGAACTCCGGTGAACTCTTGTGACGACTGCGAATTTACTGATATTTTGGCATTATTTGACTACTTGCATCATGTCTAATTCATGTGATGAATGTGAAAGACCAGTGAAGCCCGCTGAAAAGCTTGTGTGCTCCAACTGCCAGTTACAATATCATTTCCATTGCGTGAACCTGACTTTATCAATTTATAAAAAAACAAATAAGTCAACTTGGACATGCGAAAACTGCACCCTTCTTACAAAAAATGACAACCCACTCACACCCATTGAAGCTCGCAGTTGCACACCTGTAAGTATGGACCTGTCGGCTACGATTAGAAAAGAGATCAGGGAGGCCCTGCGCGCTGAATTACCAACAATCCTGCGCGAACTTCTTGATACTGAATTAAAACCCATTAGAACCCAGCTGACCTCGTTGGAGACATCTGTTTCTTTCATAAACAGTCAATACGATGAAATAAACCCCACTGTGACCACCTTAACAGGTGATATAAAATATTTAACCAACGAGCGAGACCAGCTACGCTCAACAGTAACCAGCCTTACAGACCGTCTAAACCAAATAGAACAACACATGAGAGATTGCAATGTCGAAATACAAGGAATACCCGAGGATAACAATGAAAACCTGGCAAATACAGTGCGACGTATCGCAGAAGTAGTCTCCTGTAGTATGTCGGACGCTGACATCCTGCACTGCACCAGAGTCGCAAGTCAGAACAAGGAGAATAAGAAGCCCCGCGCCATCATCGCCAAGCTCCGCAGCACGCGCTGCCGCGACGAACTACTGTCGGCCGTCGGGCGCTACAATAAGACCAAAGCTAGGGACCAGAAGCTCAACTCGTCAATACTGGGCATCGGAGTTACAGTCTTGCCTGTCTACGTGTCTGAGCATCTGTCTCCAGCAAACAAGACTCTTCACTGGGCTGCGAGGAAAAAAGCAACGGAACTGTCTTATAAATACGTATGGGTGCGAAACGGATCGGTATTTGTGCGTAAAGATGATAATTCGAGATACATTATTGTGAAAAACCAGCATACATTGGACTCCCTTAAGTAAAGTGCAATATAGATTTAAGTAAATTTCCTTTACATCCATAATGGCTAGTTCCAGTAAAAAGATTAGTATTTATTATCAAAACATACGTGGTATGAGATCCAAAGTATTGTATATTTATAAGTCAATTTTATCCACTAATTATGATGTCATTTGCCTATGTGAAACTTGGCTCGATGACTCAATTTCAACATCAGAGTTTATCGATCCACGTTATACAGTTTATAGACGGGATAGATCGACAGATTTCCGCAATAAGTATAATAAAACACATGGTGGCGGAGTATTAATTGCCGTGAAAAAACACTTAATATCCGAACCAGTAACTAACTATCAATCGCTTATCATAGAGGATATATGGATACGTCTAAAATTAAAAAAACAATATCTTAACATATGTTTAGCATATCTGCCTACCTATATATCTAACGACGACTTAAATACACTATATGACACATATGAATCGAATATTCTGTCTAGCCTGAACGATAAATATATAATAATTGGAGATTTCAACACTCCGGAACTGACATGTACAGTGCCCCAATGTCCCATACAGTCTACATCTGTTCAAAACAACAGAACTACCCTACTTTCTGACTTCATATCCCGGGCTTCTCTTACTCAAGTAAATAAAATAACGAATCAACTTAACCGAATTCTAGATTTAGTAATGGTACAGTCTGATTTATCTTGTGAAGTTACTTCAGTTTCTGCAATCAGCCGTGAAGATGTTCATCACCCCCCAATTGAAGTGAAAATATCAGTTGAAACCTCGAGACCATTGAAAGATAATCCTACACCATGGTACCAATTCAGAAAGACAGATTTTGAGAAGTGTATTGAACATCTAAAATTAATAAACTGGGATAACTACATTCATTTAAATTGTCATGACTTTGTCAATTTATTCTATAAATATATGTGGGAAGTAATTGAAAAATGTACACCTACAAAAAAACGTAAAAGTACACAATATCCCCCTTGGTTTAGTAAATCACTAGTACACATTTTTAAAGAAAAAAATAAATATCATAAAAAATACAAAAAGTTTGGTAATCCTCGCGATTATGATACCTTTTCTCTTTTAAGAAATAGAGCCAAATCAGCCCTTAATAATTGTCTCAACTCTTACATTGCTCGTACAGAGGATAATATAAAAACCGACGTTAAATCATTCTGGCAGTATATCAAGTCAAAGAATATGAGCGAAGAAATTCCAAACAAAATGTGTTTAAATGGCGCAGAAGCAAGTGACGGTACAAACATTGCAAACCTATTCGCTACATACTTCTCTTCAGTTTACTCCTCATCTACATCCAACCCCTACACACCTAAATTCCGTACAGCCAACTACAGTCTTTCGTCAATAAATATTACTAAACCCGAAATTAAAGCCGAACTAACGAAAATCAATATAAATAAAGGTCCTGGACACGACGGGATTCCACCCATGTTTTTTAAGTATTGTTCAACAGCTTTAATACATCCATTATTCATAATATTTAATAAATCGCTGACTGAAGGTTTTTTTCCAGAACAATGGAAAACAGCCAAAATAGTTCCAATACACAAATCCGGTGATAAAAAAGACGTAACAAATTACAGACCAATAAGTGTTCTCAGTAGTTTATCTAAGATATTCGAAAGCATTATATACAAACATATTTACACACACTTCAGACATGTAGCGAGTACAAAGCAACATGGTTTTATGCAAAATCGTTCCAGCAGTAGTAACCTCATAGCATATTCTGAATATCTTTGCTCCGCCTTGAATACAAGAAGTCAAATTGATTCCGTTTATACAGATTTTGCTAAAGCGTTTGACAGAGTTGATCATAATATTCTTACTATCAAAGTAGAACATATTGGAATACATGGCTCGTTACTCCGGTGGCTTAAGAGCTATCTTCAAAATAGATCTCAATTAGTAAACGTTCGTGGCTATCACTCCACTCCATTTTTAGCTAGTTCAGGTGTCCCGCAGGGGTCTAATTTAGGTCCACTGCTTTTCTTAATATTCATAAACGACCTACTAGATTTAATAAACTGCAATACGTTAGCATACGCCGATGATTTAAAAATATTTACCAAAGTTAGTGACATAAATGACTGTCATTCTCTTCAAAGTGACTTGTCTCTATTAAACCAATGGTGCAATGAAAACAACATGTCATTAAATGTAAAAAAATGTAATGCAATCACATTTACCAGAAATAAAACTCCCATAGTATTCGACTACAAAATTAACGGCATATCATTACAACGAGTATCTGTCATTAGAGATCTTGGAGTAATGTTTGACTCAAAGTTAACATTCAACGCACACTATGATCATATTGTCAAAAAAACATATAGACTTCTAGGATTCATATACAGAACCACAAAACCATTCAAAAATATAAAATGTTTACTTACTATATATCATGCTTTGATCAGAAGTTCTCTAGATTATTGTTCGACTGTTTGGTCACCATACTATAACATCCACATAGACCGTATAGAGGCTGTACAACGAAAATTTCTGCGTCATTTAGTGTATAAATTCAGACTTAAGGGTAAACTACCTACCTACGAAGACCGACTGGGTCATTTTAAAATAGACAGTTTACAAAACAGAAGAAATTTGAATGATCTTGTAATGCTGTATAAAATTATTAATAATAAGATAGACTCCGATACAGTTAGCAATCTACAATTTCGAGTATACCCCAAGCCATGTCGTAATCCTGTACAATTCCTAATACCTATAGCCAGTAATAATGCCAGTCAAAACAGCCCCTTAGCTCGTATGGGTACCTCCTATAACAAAATTTGTAAAGATGTCGATATTTTTTGTTTGAACCTAAACCAATTTGTACGATCTCTAAAGAATATGTCTAGTCGTTAAGTTTGTTTCTTATTAAGCGATCTCTTATGATCTCAATAGTTTGTAATAAAAGTTTGTAGCGTTAAATTAATACTTATTATTGTATTCTATCTGTTATTACAAAGTTGTGCTTGGTAGTTATTGGAATGTGAATTTAATATTATTTAACGAAACTATGTTAGCTATAAGTGAAATAATTCACAATCTGTTACCTAGCCTATAAACAAATAAATAAATAAATTACATACTTTTCTTACATTTTGTATGTCGATAACAACCGTGCTCAACATTTAATTACACACTTTGAATTTACAGGGTTACTGGCGGAATGTAACTTTATGCTTAAATATAAAAATTATGTTAGAAGATATCTAGATCTTTATTGGAATCATAATACAAAGAGCATATTTGTGCTCCAATAATTAATCCGCTTCTGTAACATACGGGCGTCTACATTTGTTACTGCAACACGATGTGACCGACCATTTAAACCATATGCAACGCACTATTTTTAGAAGCCGTAATTTCTAATCCAGGATTGAAAAAGACACAACTATCTCAACAATTCTGATTTTCTGAAATGTTGACATAAACGATAAGGTACTGTGCAAGTGTGCACTAATGTTTACAAAAGTAAAAAAAAAGTTTTGACAAGAGTCAAAGATATTTTAGTCAAATACTTTATAAGTTACGAATTAAAAATGTGAGACGTCGATTAGAATAATAGTTTATGCAACAGTTATATAATAAGGGTTTAAAATCGAGGGTCGCTGTTGCAAAACGACACGTTAAACATCACTGCTGCATAAACTAATTTAGCAGTTGTTGTTTCAGATAACCGCTGAAATTATTATAAAACCGGCGATATGTTTTTTTTTTACATTCTGTTACATCAAATTAAACTTTCTTTACTTTATTTGTATTCAAAATATAGGACATTAATGTATGACACACAATTTATGTACTCCGATCTATTACTCCTGATTAATATTGCGTCACTAATCACAATCAGGATAATATAAGAATATGTAAAATCTAATCACAATATTTGTGTAATCTAATCTGCTAGCGGTAATATGCGTAATATTCTTTTAAATAATTCCCCTTCAAGGACAAAAAAGTAAACAAAATGTATTAAATAAATAACACTTAATTACCAACGCACGTTAGTATTTTAATCACATAGAGTATTTTTGTAAAATGATTCGTGATTGAAAATACCCAAGCTTTGCAGGAATACATATCTTATTCCAATATTTTATAATTGGTTCACAACTTACCCTTATCCTTTACTTATGTGCATTCATTCTTATTTTAAAGAAACAAATATGTTGTTGTTAACTGTTATGCATTTGCTAAACCTCTTCAAAGAACCGGCCAAGAGCATGTCGGGCCATGCTCAGTGTAGGGTTCCGTAGTAATTCAAAAATGGTTGGGCCGATTATGTTCCAAATAGTTTTATTTTAAAGTACTCTATAAGCCCACTGGTCATGATATTTTTCATATTTTTTGGACCTACGAATCAAAAGTTAGAGGGGAGGGAAACAATTTTTTTTTCTTCTGTTGGGATTATCTCCGAAAATGTTAAATTTAGAAGAAGATTTTCTTTTAAGACCCTTATTCTTTTTAAGAGACCTACCTATTTAATGATATCCGACACTATAGGATTATAGCAAATAAAAAAAAACATCCCCTCTTCACCAGTTGGGGAGGTACCCGAAAAAAAAAATGTTTTCTAGTTTTTTTTATATCACTTTGTTGGCATGATTAATATGTATACCTGTACCAAATTGCAGGTTTACAATATTAACGGCCACTGAACGAAACTATAAGCGTTCCGTCTTTGCAATTTTGGCTACGGAACCCTAAAAAGGAGGTTTTCAATGTTTTATTGTAAATGTGTTACTCGACATCTCCGAGAATCGTGAACCGAATCGAACTGGTATGATGACGAGATTACACCAACTCGAGGACTGATGATCTTGGAGAAATCGGTTGAAGTTAGTTTTTAATAAATAATGGTGTCAGTAGATAATAAATAATAATAAAAACCTGTAAATCATATAGGTACTTATTTGAATATTCCTATAATCATAATGAATATAAATCATAGTTTAAACACAATCGATACCGAAATTTCATTGTTTTCTATCGAGCTAACATTATGAAATCGTTTGAGGTCAAAATTATGAAAAAATCTTGTAATTTTCGATTTGTTGGTTTTTGATCCAGCCTGCTGAAAACCAATACCAGAGAATGCGGGATAACTAGTGTAACTACTGCTCAATATGAAGTAAAAGCTTTTTGTAAATAATAATTCCAATACATTTTAAAGCAATGATTCGTGAACGATTATTGAAATCGATCGTTTCATTGATTTAATTCCTCGATCACTTGACCCCTGCACATGCCAAATGCACACAACACAGTGACGCATAGGTTGCACTATTACTAATAAAACGCAATATCAACGCATCGATGCAACTGGGGTAACGATTCGATAAACAACAAATGTTTAATAAGGTTATTCGTTGCAAATATTATGAATGAAATAGTTTTCGATGAAACTATAGGTACCTACCAATAGCTGGGTACGAATTTATCTTTGCAATTAATAATAATTGTCCAAAACTTCATGCAAATCATATTTACCTTTGATCAGTGTTTTTTTTTTAAATCACTAAGTAATAAATATTTCATATTTATACCTACTATAAAAGTTTTTCGTTGTAATTTATAGGTAATATTTTTAACAAAAAATTTTTACTATTTTCTACGAATTTTTGATTCAGTGATTTAAATGATTTAATCAATTTTTATTACAAGAAAGTCACTCATTACAAATGAGAGTACATTTAATTGTTATAATTATAATTTAGTTTCACGTCGTTTAATTTATATTTTAGTTTCAGGTAGCATTTGTTTTCAATTGTAATGTTGTGTTTACTTATTTCAATTAATTAATAAATAACGCGTGTATTTTTTGGATCATTTGTCATTCTGGATTATTTAGTCACAAATAACCAAATTATGATATTTTAAAAGTATAGGTAAAATAATACGCAATTGTGATTGTATGCAAATTTCACTAACCTGCCAATGCCGGTAAAACTGCAGTAAAAGCGATTATAGGAGCACTATCGCATCAGCAAATAAATACGACACCGTTACAAACTGCACCAACACCAATTTCAAATATGGAACGTATCAAATTAAAAACTCAAATTTCGGCATTCGGAAACATTCGACTATCGATTCGTACGCACGAACGAAACGCACCGCACTGAACAGTTGACTGGCCTGACAGAAGGGCCGCATGAACTTGTGGGTATTGAAATTGAACCAGCTGTCAGAGCCGCGTCACGACGCTTGCGCGGCGTGTTTGGCGCATGCGTGCATCCAACCAGACGCGAGCGTCGACAATGTCAACATTGCAGTTATGCACGGGATGCATTGGGAACAATGATGTTTTAATTCGTTATGCACAATGAAATCAGCCGTATAAACAATGTGTTTGCTCTTTGGACTTATCGTGATAGCCTATTTAGCTTTGAATAGGAAATAGTCTGGCTTTCTATTGTTATATTATGGTTTACTAATGTTTGGCAAATAATTTTTCCCAAAGTATCACATCGCAAACTATTTTTCCCAAATTTTCATTTGGCAAAAATTCAATTGTCAAAACTACTTATCGCAATTTTACAGTTAGCAAGCCTTTTTGTTGGCAAGCGATTGTTTAGCAAAGAATTACTTGGTCGTTTTTATTTTCCCAAAATATTTTTTGGCAAATGCATCGTTTGGCCTAACATACTAATCCCAAAATATTGTATGGCATACGATTTATACCGCATATACAATATTACATCGCAACCATTTTTTCGTATAAAGTCATTTCGCCGAAAGATCATATTCCAATTGAATCTTATGAAATCGTTGTATTTCCCAACTAAATGGTTGGAAATTCTATCTTTGGGCTTGGTTTTTAATTGGAACTTTTTATAGTGCATATTTTCATGTAGTTGATGGTTTAGCTGGCATTTAGCTAACTAAATAATTACCAATATTTTTGGGTATAGTTTGAGGCGAATTTAATATAGGTATGTTTATGTTTTTTTTTAATAAAAGCTCACACGGGGTTGTATATTATGTTGATAAACAATTAAAAGTCGGGTTCTAAATAGTAATTTAGATGAAACTGATGAGGGAACGCAATGCGGAGGGAAGAACAAAACAACAGTCGGTTCTGGGGGGCGATTTTTGAGATTCGAACGCTCGAATCTTTCATTCGAAAATGAATAAAAACGATGAAATGCTATTTTTGAGATTCGAGTGATAGAAAGTTCAAAAACGACTGCGGTTGACCATTCGTATTCAATTCTATTAATAGAAATAAATATAAGGGCCTCGGCAAAGAGTACGATTTTGTACCGTTTGGCGTAGAAACTTTAGGTTCTTGGGGCCCCAGCGCACGCAAATTGTTTGCTGAGATCGCGAAACGTCTGGTTGATGTAACTAAAGACCGAAGAGCTGGCGACTTCCTCGCACAACGCATCAGTATTGCGATACAGCGAGGAAATGCCGCGAGCATCCTCGGTACAATGCCACAAGGGCCAATCTTAGATATAGGTTAGGTTAAGTAGATTAGTTAGATTTAATCTATGTACATAAATTGTAGTTTTGAAAATAGAAATTGGATAAAGGCTGGGTCACACCAGATGCGTGTACGTGCTCGTGCACGTGCAGGAGGTGGGTGGCGACGGGTTGCAGTGGGGGGAGGCGGGTGGTGATTGAGGGTGGCGCGCGGCGGCGGGGGGAGGTGGGTGGCGACGGGTGGTGGCCGGGGGTGGAGGGTGCCCCCCCCACCGCAACCCGTCGCCACCCACTACCTGCCACCCAACGCCTCCACCCGCCACCACCCCCGGTCGGCAGCCGCCTTCCCCCAACGCAACCCGTCACCACCCACCACCACCCGTCGTCGCCCACCTCCATCCGCCACCCACGGCCACCATCCGTCGCCACTCACCTCACCCGCCGCCGCCCGCCACCCTCAGCCTTAGCCCGCCGCCGTCCACCACCACCCTTCGCCACCCACCACCACTCGTCGCCACCCATCACCACCCACCTCCACCCCCGGTCGGCACCCGCCTCCCCCCACCACAACCCGTCGCCACCCACCACCACCCGTCGTCGCCCACCTCCATCCGCCACCCCCGGCCACCACCCGTCGCCACTCACCTCACCAACCGCCGCCCGCCACCCTCGGCCTTAGCCCGCCGCCGTCCACCACCACCCGTCGCCACCCACCACCACTCGTCGCCACCCATCACCACCCACCGCCGCCCGACGCCTGCACCCGCAGCCTCCCCCCACCGCAACCCGTCGCCACCCACCACCACCCGTCGCCATTCACCACCACTCGTCGCCACCCACCACCACCCATCGCCGCCCGCCATCCGCCTTCCCCCACCGCAACACTTCGTTCGTGGTTCGCGGTAGGGCCTTTGTTGATGTTTGTTTGTGTGCACCATAGATTATAATAACATTGATCGTAGATTTACGTTCCGATTCACTAGCGGTACATGTTTTTTTATACTAAAAACCGATAAATAATATATATATGTTATAATTGATTACTATTTTTAGCTGGAATATAAATTCCGACGTCAGTGTGCCATAATTTAGCTTTATTACATTAAATTTAAAAAACCGGTAAATATCGACTTTCTGCGTGCAACGTGTCGCAAAATATCGATAATCAATCTCTAGCTTGTCGAGTGTGACTTTCAAAAATAGGGTATATTAGCTTCATTCGAAAATATTCGTGAAAAATTTTGACGTTCGAATTTGAATTCGAACGGGAATTTGAATTCGTGCGATAGAAATTCAAAAATCGGCCCCCAGGCTGTATGGTCGCAGTTTCACCTAACACTCCTCCTCGCTTCGCTCGTCGTCGTACCTAACGGTGGCTCTGGGATAGTTTTTTTATGAAAATGAAAATAAAAATATAGTTTTTTATCCGCGGCTATGTGTGCCTTCTTAGTACCTACCAATAAAAAATATGAATAGTGATCATTATGATGGATTTTATTTTCTCACTTCAATCATTATGGTACCAATTATTCATGAAATACGTTTTTTGTTCCAGGCAAGTTCTAGCCATTGGGTTGTCCAAAAAAGTACGAAATTCCTGTATAGACCTACGAACTTTAAAATAATATTATCATTTGCCAGGCTTTTGCTATAAGTAGAGCTTGCGAAGTATCAAATTTGGGAATTTTTTTTTTGGATTTTAACTTATGACAAAAAAAAACATTTGCTTAGTAAGCATTTGCTTAATAAAATCTTGAGGAAGTGAAACTTTGCAAAATAATAATTTGACCAAATGAATAAAATGAGAAATGTAACTTTGCTAAAGATTTGTTTGGGAAATGAGACTATTGCGATAAGTTATTTGGGAAGTCATATTTGGGAAACATAATTTGCCAAATGGCAGTACACCATGAAAAAGGGACGCGCGCTCATTTCCAGAATTGCAAGTTCCTTTGACCTATTAAAAAGAAATCTACTCCTAGTTAGGTACCAGACGTGAATTTCAAACATTGCCCAGCGTGACAAATAGTTATTCTAACACCCAAGATTTATTCTCGGTGCAGTATTGTATTCCGAATAGAGAAAATTTGTTTAATAACTGCACTAATTGGGTTTAAATAATTTGTTTCCTATAATGTCAATTTATAAACTTACTCAAAAGAACCTGTCGAAACCGGTTTTTATTTTCTAAAAGCTGAATTCTGATATTCTTGAGGAATAGGTATAGGTTACTATGACCTTACAGTGCATCCATAACGAAGTGCATTTACCTTTCCTGAAATTAATCGACTTATGATTTGATTGACAATAAGATGAATATTAATTTTAAGTTTTACGCTTAAATATAAACAAAAACATTTAAACGAATGTTATTGTTTGTCCTGTCAAACTATTTTTTTTTAGGGTTGATTCAGCTTAATCTGCTGCGTAGGTAGAGGTAGGTAGGAATGAATGTAAAACGCAAATAATGTGTATGAAAAAAAATAGGCCCGTAATTTTCAATAAAACCAATGAAAAATTATTTCGTAGGTAGGTCCTTCGCTCTAGCTGTGTTGAGGTAATATGAAAAATAGACGCTGTATAAATATGTAAGTAAGTTGGTTAAAAATAGATTGAATTTCAATGCGGCTTTTTTATAGAAAGTTGACGACAAACCGCGCTGTGTGAGCTTTCACCAGACATGACACGAAATGTACGTAAACAAAATGATCTTCTAGCTCGTCTAGAGTATAAAATAGTAGATATCGTGGGACAATCTTACACAATAGTAATTATTATTCTACCAAAATACACTCAAATACTCACAAAATAAAACTCTTGTTTAAAAAAGGCTCTCATTAACCGGCACTGTGAGTTATTACCAGGGCCGGATTTAGGGGGGGCAACCGGGGCCACAGCCCCGGGGCCTCCACAAAATAGGGGCACCCACAAATGCCCACAAAGGAATTTCGAAAAAAAAAATCAAATTCCAACTAGTAAACACTAGTAAAAAAATTTTTACGCTGTTTTCACTTATAGAAAAATTTCTTTCGCTGTTCTACCCTGCAAGTGGCTAGTGTGAGTTTTCTTTGTTTCTTATAACCGTCAAAAGCCCTTTGTCCTTTTATTTATACGTTTGTTAAATCATAAAATAATCTATAGGTACTTGTTCCTACAAAAAAAAATTAAAAACTTGACTGAAAAAAATTGTTTACTTTTTTGGAAAATAATTGGGGGTCAGGAGGCCTCCACTCTACCTCTAAATCCGGCCCTGGTTGTTACCAGTTAGGCATACTAATAATATAACTTATTCCTATTAATAGTTATACATTTTAAAATTACATTAGGTAAGGTCTATCATACATACCCATACTATTATTGGTATGCCTAACTGGTAACAACCAGAGCCGAATAAGGGCTTGTCCATTAATCACGTCATACTGTATAGGGGGAGGGGGGGTCAAGAAAAAAATCACCAATTATCACCATAGGGGAGGGGGGGTCATCGGACAAATAACGTGTAATTTTTTGTTACTCTCGAATCTGCTGAACAGCATTATAGCCGGTAAAAAATCTTTACTTTGTTATAAAACTCTTTTAAATACTAAGTTTTAAAACTTCGCAAACATTTACCTCGTAGTTAGCAAAAACGTACGGACATTCTAGTATTATTAAAAGAACTACTTACGTTGGCAATAATTACACGTCATATTGGCTAGGTGATATTTAGTGATATTTTCTGGACTCCCCGGTCCAGAAAATATCACTAAATATCACCATGGGGGATGGGGGGGGGTCTAAAACAGGCCAAAATCGTATGACGTGATTAATGGACAAGCCCTAAGTACCTATTAATGTAAATTGAAACACCCCCTCAGGGTTTATGTAGCTTATACTTATGTTATTGTTCATGAATGCAAATAAATAAACACAAAAAACAATACGATTACACCTAATTATAAATAGTTTTATCTGGATTTTGCAAAATCAGTCCTAAGTAATATTAGGATGTAACAAAGGTTGCAACCTATTGTCTTTAATTTTCAACGTTCAGTCATTAAACTTTTTTGAACGCTCATTTTCAGTACCTACCTAATAATTAAGACGCTAGTTTCTAGAGGAATTAATTATATCTGACAAAAACAACCTTTGTATTGTATTGATTGAAACTTTCAAGAGTTTCACTCATATTTAGTGACTGCGGTCGTGCATACCTAAAGCGGTAATTATACTTGGTCGTTCTCCCCATGCGGTCGCGGAATCAAAGTACGACGACATGTATGCATGCGGCAAACGATCAAGTGTAAAAGTTGCCGTTTAACGTTACGCCCGAAACGCTAGCACAATATTAAACCGTATATATATTCTCGTGTACTTAACGCGAAGTCCCTAATAACTTAACTTAACTTAATTAAGAAACGTGGATAGTCGATCATTTAATTAGGATTTCAATTTAACTATAAAATTAATTTTCTCGTTTAGTTATTGGCATCTGTTGCTTCAAAATTATTTAGTGCCTCGAAGTAGTAGATAAATTCACCAAAGCTGGCACGAATGGAATGAATGACATCTATCACTGTGTGTATGCGGCTTTGCTATACCAACCTGTATCTTCTGTCGTTTTGACATCCACACATAGATACATTCTGTCTCTTACTCGATCCATTCGTGCCAGCTTTCGTGAATTTATATGTAACGTCCAAAATACAAAAAGTAACTAATGCAAAAAAACAAAACATACAGATAATTATGACGAAATTGTGTAAATTTTTATCCATTTACGTTTAGGAATTCCTTCGACATCTTGTTAAGAGGTATCAATTATAAAATTAGTAAACATTGCTGTAAATACCGACAGTTTTCGAATTCCGCGTATTTTCTTACTCATGTCAAGAATGTCTTAATACAGTCATTATATTTCATTATGTCCATGTGTCAAAAACTCCAACATTTTAATACTAATGTAGGTAAGTAACAGGGTTAAGGTTAAAACATTATAATTTATTCACTATAGATTTTTTTCAGGTCTCGTCATCGCTGAACTGAGACTGAAGTTTTGACTCATTTTACGTGTCACAGTAAAAAAATGTAAATTAAGTATGTGAATGACATATGTCATAAAAACTGAAAAGTGAAAACAAATATAATAAGTAACAATTTTTGTCGTTATTTTAAGAAGAAACTTGAATAACCGTTTCTTCACAAGTGTTCCTCCCTGGACAAACTAGATACCTACTTATTATTTTCTCTTTATTCTGACGACTAGAGACCTTTACATCTCTAGTAGTATAGATACAATATTGTGAACATTCATAGATGCAATATTCTGAACTTAGTACATTGTTCATCTAACTAGAGAGGAGATATGAAACTGATGATAAGATAGATCTCTGAGTTTAGCTTTCTAAATGAAAATTTCTAGTTTGCGTCTAGCTTTCACCCAACTATTTACATATTTAGTTAGCTCTTAAATATTCAAATCGGATGCTAATACAAAATTACGCCCTGCGTGGTGTTATTTTGTATTGGTATCCGCGGTTTCAGGAACCCTTATAATTTTGTAGTGATGTAAAGTACCTACCTGCCTACCTACTACTAAATATATTTTTTATCACGCTTGCTGTCTAAGCGCGCCATTGCTTGCATGCGTAGTAATATATGCGTAGTATAGCGGCAGTAATAGAAATGTGAAATTCCCTAGGGAGTAATAGAAATGTCAGTACGTCATTTAATAATATTTTGTCTTAAGACTTATTTTTTTGTCGGCAAATGTGATGAAAAACATTGTATGCATCACGGTCGGTAAGCGTAATACTAACTCGAACTTCTAAAACTCTCTTTAGTAATTCCGTACTTACCTCCCATCCCATGATGCACAATGTACTATTATAGCAACCAACAAATCAATGTATCGCGTGTACTGCTTAGACGTCAAACGCGATCTGTCCTTGACAAGTGCAAATTAACGATTAATTTTGAAGTACATTGCTTCCCAATTAACTTTTCTTAGAAAGTTAATTACTTTTTACGTAAAATTGAAGTTTTGAATCAAATAATACTCACGGTGTTTCTAAAAATCTGCATCGTATTCCTTGGTTACAATAAAAGCCAGTAATATTATGGTAACAAACGGTATAGGTATAACGCCACAACTCTATTACTTAAATCACTTTATTGTTGGTACAAGGTTTCTGTCATTAAATTGAGTAAATCACATGAAATACGAGTCGTCACATTAAAAAAATGCTCCGAAATATTTGACTTCAAAGAAAACCAAGCGTGTGAAAAATTGCCTCGGGTGGTAGAAATGAGCCTCTCTATGCCCTTGTTGTACAATATATTATTTACGAACATGTAAGGACGCATTGATATGACATAATAACATGTCGGTAATAATTACCTATAAATATAAAATGCATATTATCGGCTGTCCCAATTTCTGAACACATGGCATTGTATGTTTAACCCATGTCTTAATTCATTAAGATAATTTAAATGTCTTTTACGATTACGATTATATGCATTTTCGAGGTAACATATTGTCAAAGATCTTGAACCTTAACCTGGTCTAATATGATAGTCGACTTAACCTAGACTAGTATTTTAGATCTGTGATATAGGCGGTTCTGAATAATATCTAGGTGACCCACAAAACTAGAAAACATACAACTAAATAGTCAGCCAAGGGCATAAATAAGATAACTAATAACTATGCATACACATTTTTACAAGACTTATCTCTGCAGCATAAGGTCAGACTCCAATCGCCCAAGAAGCAGCGCAGAGGCAGTGGAGATGGATTGAGCATACTCTTCGAAGTGGAGCAACGAACAACGCCAGTATCTCCTTTGAGTGGAGGCCTCAAGGAGGAAAGCGAGCTCGTGGTCGCCCTGTACACACGTGGAAAAGAAGGATGGAGAACGAATTGCGAGCCGTAGGTCTGGCCTGGAGCGAAGCCAAGAAGATTGCTCTATATAGGAAGGCGTGGAAGGGACTTGTGGTGGCCCTATGTACCTCCAGGGTGCTCTAGGAACTACAACAACAACAACATAAGGTCTAAAATTGTATATCTGCTATATTAATACCCTTGGCTGTGTGGTAATTATTTATTTTAATTCATTTCGCATTTAAGATGTTCGTATGGATTCTCTGGAATTGTATCTACTCGTAAGCAAGAAGGACGAAGGGCCTAGTCTTTAGCAAACCAAAATTTTGATTTTTGATGACCATGCCATGAACCGTAGGTAGAAATAAAATATGATATTTAAATACATACTTATTAGTTATAAGTTGTAGTAACGAATAATCAAATAGGTAATTGACAACAGTTCATATTTTTTAGTCCTAGTTTTTATTGTCTGTTTTGAAAGAACTCAATATTAAAAGATACACATTTTTTTTATATTTAAAAAAAATGCTGTTTTAGTGCGAAACTCCCTTTTAATTACTACTTCGAGCAGAAAGAGCGTAAGTTATAAACGTCAAAAATCAGCTAAATGACGTTACAAGTGATGTTTCATACACGTAAGAAAACGACTAAAAACGGTAACAAGTGTCAAATGTCACTGCCAAACACCAGTGACATTCCAACCACAAGATTTTTTTGGTTATAGTGACAGCTTTGAATCAGCTATGTGACGTCACTTCCCCTTTAAACTATTTTTAAGATTTTTAACAAAAATATTGCGATTTTTTTTTTAAACATATTTTGTGATCTACATGCGTATATCTCGAAATGGTTTTCGATTTAGGGACATCGAAAATTTTGGAAAGTTGTCAATTGCACGCTCTACATTTTTAGATTAAAATGTGATTTTCTCAAACAAACTAGATATGGTCTCCGTGGGTTCAGATGGTATCTTCTGATTGTGTCTGGCACATAAAAGCAATATTTATAGGTGCACGATTGTTCAGTTGACTAGGTATATTGGCGATAGTACATTCATTTCAAAACAGTTACACTGTGTCCGGAACAAAACACGTGTCACCTTCCACGTGGAGTCTGAAATAGACATTAACAACATTGTTTCAGTACGGAAATAGCTTAGTATCTATTGGTTTGGTGATCTTGGCCAAAAATATAAATGATGGTTCCATTCATTCACATTATACCGATGTGCAAATTGCGAAAACCATCCAGAGGGCTTCCAAAAGTGTGTTAAGTCGACTGTAACTTATCTGTTCAAACGACGACCTTTTTTGCATTTTGGAATTTCAGGTGGCTTATGATTGTCAAGCGTTTACTGTTCATCATGCTACCCGCAATCCTCGGACTTGCATACTTGTCAGAACGTTACGTCAACGCCGATAAACGATTAACACGGAACCATCATAAGCCTAGAGGTGCGGCTGAAATAACGCACCTATCACTGTCTAACTGTACTGAATAAACAGTGACAGGCGTTTATCTCGCCAGCGAGTACTTAGACGACAATACGAACAACAAACGATTAAACACGGCACCATCAGAAACGACATTTATTTACAATTTTACTTTATTTAAAATATCAAAAACGTACATGAAGATAAAATATATATATGTTGGTTTATTTGCCAACGCTTCATGAAGATAAAAAAAAAATTTTATCTTCATGAAGCGTTGAATACTGAATAGGTATACTGATGCAATTGAAATGGTCGTGAATGATTATAGCGTGTTAGCGAGCGAGCCATAAAATATCTACCTTTCCTTCCTTGTTTATTCATGTAAAATTGATTTATTTTTATATTATTATAAAAGTATGTCGCATGTCGGTATTTAGTCGTATTTCAATTTGTTCGACAGATACCTTTAACCCCAAATTTAATTGGTATATTTCTAATTATTGTATTAAAATGTTTATGTACCTACCTACATACTTTATAAAGGAATGGCAGGAATCATACCGGAATGGCATAAGGGCATTACAGCGGTGAACGCTGTGTGCGGATTTTATTATCGGATTTTTTTGGGACCTGCTCTACACGTAACGTGTAGTTTTTAGATGTTTTTTTTATATTGCTGTATCCTATAGTGTGGGGTATCGTGGAATAGGTCTTTTAAAAAGAATAAGGATCTCAAAAAAATTGTGGACTTATAACTTTGGGGTCCAAAAAAAATTAAAATACATTATTGTTTATTCGATACGTAAAGCAGCCCTGTCGCTGTATTATATTGGAGCGTCACGCTCGCTCGCTCACTGTATTATATTGGAGCCAGCTTGATGGACTACTTTACGTTACAAGTACACGCTATCGTAAACTTTATTTGACAACTCATGGTACGGCTACTGGATGCTTAGCCAAGCTGCCAATCGCTAACGCTTAGTAGCGTATCGTAGTTTTCCCTCTCTGTCACTCTTTCATATTAGTGCGACAAAGACAGGTAGCTGCCTATCTTTTACGACTGATGATTAAGCGCTAGCGATTGGCAACTTGTCGAAGCACCCTGGGGCCTATTTCTCGTACCTTATTAGACTAGTAATATTAGTCCATGGGCTAATATTTTTTACAAGTTTACAAATTTGCGTTTCTCGAAGCCACTCTAATAAAATATTAGTTATTAGTTACCAACTAATAAATATTAGCTAATATTATTAGACCTCATTTGGTTTTGGTTTCTCGAATACAAAGAAAAATAACTACACTTGTAAAATACACTCATAAAGCTATTAGTCGCCGAAGCTTGGTAAAAAATATTAGTCCAAACTATTAGCGTGTATTTATCACAGTTAACTAAAGAAAATTATAAAATCTGGACGGATTCGGATGAGAAATAATTAAAATTGTTAATTCCATCCATTTTTACGTTTATTTATTTAGGTTAACGTGTCCGAAAAGCTTCTAAATCTTTTCCTAATAAAATATTTCTGGCTTCCAATATATTCCTTAAAACATGCTTAAAACCATCAACTTCATATCCATTCTTAATAAATTTAAATATTTTATTTTAACTAAACAAACAATTTG
>JALPQI010014854.1:0-43637 GCA_025490895.1 Thaumatotibia leucotreta
ATACGCCAGACGCGGCTGTCAGTCGGCTGATATAGCTGGAGGTAAATCAATAGTACGGCTTTCATTACCAAAAATTAATCTTAAGCGTTTCATAGGTGGCAGTGGACGGACAGGGCTGTGTTTGCGATGACGCTCTTTCGATCGGCGTCGTTTCTTCAACCGTCGCGCCGTCTCGGGATCCACACCCTCAAGCCTTAACACCTCATACTCCGGGATATCGGTTGTACTCCCACAATCCATCACTTCCTCTACCACCGGACTTCTCTTTACACGAAGCGTTAACTTCAGTCCCCTACGTGGTGGAGTACAAGGACATTCACTGCTCTTATTTGAGTTATCTGCAAGCCAGGGTGGACCGGAATCAGATTCTTTTTTGCATTCCTCAACTCTACTGGATAATTCTACTTTGTTCTTATTCATTTTACTGTCACTAGGCTCACTTGGATTAACATTTTCTCTAAAGTCATAAATCTCACTTTTCGTACACGTATTATCACTTTCAACAATGGAACAGGGTATGTCAACATTTTGTTCTTTGTCTTTATCAGGAGAGCCCTTTTCTGAGCACTCCGTTTTAACCTCAGACTGATCAATGGTGTCAACTATGTGCGGTGGAGATTCTTTTGTATCACATTTGATATCAGAATTATCTAAATCAGTTTTAGTGACATCCACATTAGAGTTCTCTATCACATTTTCTTTTAACGTAACATGGGAATCATCAGTTGTTATTGTGACATCTCTTGTTTCTATTGTAGTAGAAATATCAGGATCTTCTTTAGGTGTGTTCAAATTTCTTCCCAGCTTCGGTTCTGAACTTTGTTTTGTGATGGTTTTAGGTTTGGAGCTAACAGATGTGCCATTTTCGAGCAGTCTTTTATGACTACGCAAGACAATACCTGCATGAGAGTCACGGCTACTTCTTGAACTGGTGGCGCTGCAGCAACGCGAGGGAGCCGCCCGACGCGGTGCGGCCCCGGAAGGCGCGGTGGCGGCGGCCGCGCCCGCGCGCCCGCTGTCCGTGCGGCGCCTCAGCCGCTCGCCACGGCTGGATGCTGATGATTCCCTGCTACCTTGAGCTTCTTTGTGAATAGACCCGTCCACCACGTCAGCAATACAACCCTGAGCGATCAGGAGCTCGGCGTCATATTTGGTTAAGCCCTTCTGTTTCATTTCTTTCATACTAAGAGGTGACACAATATTGGAATCTTGTTGTCGTGACATACGCGTTTTTTCAGTGTTTTTTCCCATTTACAGTCTTTTGCCCTTGTTTAGCCTTTGTTCTATTAATTCTATTGTCTGTTTCTCTAAATCTATATCTTGTGGCTTGCTCATCGCTGTCCCCGCTTTTAACAGAAAATGCCCCTTTACCCCGTCTCTCACAAGTTTCACACTCACAAAAGCAGTTACCATTTCCAAAGAAATCTTCACCATAAAAGCAAGTGATTTCCTCCCCTACTTCAATATCTCGTAAGACACGAACAAAAGCTTTACCTCTATCTGTGGCTTCAAAGGTGCAATTAGGCCTACAGTCATGGTTTATGTAAGCAGCAGGACCAAGCCACAGCTGTGCACAATTTTTTCTACAGCTGTACATTACAGAAAAATCGTTTTTTCCAGAATGTAGTAGTTGCTTCTCCTCCTCTTCTGTCATTTCAGCAATACATCCAACAAGGAAGTCTATTCTTTCATGCTTGAAAAACTTTTTAGTTGTGGATATCTTGGCTCCAACCTGATCTTCTAATGTGTATCTATAACAAGGCTCTATGACAAATCCTGCCTTTTTGTCAAAAACTCGTAAGTAACGATAAATCTGAAAAGTTAGAGAAAATATTTGAATATTTTTAGATAGTAAATGTACTTGACTATCAAGTCAATCTTAAAATAAAAGCTGGGTATAGCTTCATCAGGTATGTTAAGAAAACATCAAGTTTTAGTTATAAACTAGACATACTACTGATATTAATAAAACTGTAAATACTAACATGTTCTCTGAGTTTGTTTTGTTGATGTTTGTTTTTGCTAAAATGCCTGGGCATCCAATCTCCATTGGCTAGTTTACTATACGCTTTGTTGTAGTCTTGAGTCTGTATAAATTCTTTGATTATGTTTTTCAACTCTTCCTTGTTCATTTTAAGAGGTCTGTAGCGAATATTCATTTTGTGTGTAGTAATGCCCAGGTAGGGATCCACTATGAGCGCCGTGGCCAGGTCATCGTACTCGGACAGCTCGCGCGGGGTCATGCCCATTGGCTGCATCTTGTGGAGCACTTGCCTCCCTGGATAACTGGCTGATCCAACAACCATCCTGAATACCTGCACAACAAAGGACGCGAATTTTAGCACCTTCACTAAACAGGCATATCAGAAGAACACTAAGGTTTTACACAGAGAATTCAACGGAGACAATGAATGCGCTTATTTATACTGCAGTGTTCTCACAGTTTCACAATTGCCCAGACACTGTATTTCTAGTATTATAATAAATGGACAAACATGGCCGCCAAGCACGAAACCCAAAAAACGACACGTCAAAATTTTTAGTTATACTCTCTTTTCATTTACGGCTACTAAACGGAAACAACAACTGAGATAGATGAGAAATTAACCTTTCTGTGACACTCACTTATATCATTGAAGAGACACAAAAATCATGTTTATTTCCTAAGTAACTTCCACCTGTACATAAGCACTTCTAGACGCTAACCCGCTAGGTTATTTACATAAATTATACATAACAAAACTTGTAATTTTAATTTATCTTTTCATACTTCCATCTTTGTTAAACATGAACAAAATATAAAGTAAACGCATTTAAATTTAATACGAGTCTTTATGAAAGCTGAAAAACAACCATGTTTTCTTGCAAGCAATTCTCCGCTCGCTCATTCATTTATTTGATTTCGTAGAGAGTATTTACAAAGACTGTTCAATGATTAAACCGAACCTTTTTTTTATGGATATTTAGACAAAATTGTTACCCATTTTACTGATTATAACTAAAACGTAATAATGAACCATTAGATGTAAAAATTGTCCAATAAATTATTTTGTAAAAATAATGTTAAGAATCAAAGCCATGAAATACATAGATATCTTCATAAACATACATTGTCGACTGTTTACTATTGGTCAATATTTTATGATTCCTTGTGAAGATGTTTCAGCTACAAATAAAATCGCTACTGTTCTGTACATCCTGTACAGATGCCCTACTGCAAACCAAGGTCGACTTGTTGCCTCTCTGTCACACTTACGTACGAATTAACAAGTGCAATAGAAAAAAAAGCATCACGTCAATCGCGGTTCGCAGTAGGCCCTCATTTGTCAAGGACGTCAAGGTTGACATTTCATATTTGGACTAACAATTTCGCAAAACTTTTGAAAATTATTTGGTGGTGCTGTGAAATTAAATATTCTTAAATTAGAAACTTGTAAAGTTACTCTTTCATAAGCTACAAATATCTTACACTTGTTAACTAATACATTTTTGTTAATTACTCGCAATTTAAGATAAACTTGTGCTCGAATGGAAAGATAAGGAGATAACACTTAAAGCGTTATACATTCAATATTCTTATCTGAACTATTTAATATGAATGAACACTTTGTCACTCGCGCACTGGTTTAAGATTAAAATATAGTGTAGTGATACAAGACTGAGATAAATAATTTAATAATTCAAAATATTGTCAGGACATTTAATAACCTCGAAATAGGTTAAAAAAATCTGAATCATGGCCCACTCCTCGGGATCAGGAAACCTTAAAAATGGACTCATTGATTTCACAGCTGGATCTTTGGGTAAGTACCGAGTATGAAACTATACATACAAAAAAAACCTTCATTTACAACTCACTCATTCTATTAAACTATTGCATCATTGACTGTTGGTAACTGAAATTAAGTCTGAAAGTTACGAAAAAACCTAATATTTATAATTATCAGCCTGAATACACACTACATCATTTTACTCAAAAAAAAAAAAACAATACACATGATTTTTACTTGCTTTTCTGTCCAGTTTATCAAATCAAGGTTTGGCCTAATATTAAGAGATCTCAGTTACAAGAAATTCCATTAAGTAGTATATTTTCTTTAATTTTAATTCAAAATTTACTGGTAATGGCAATTGGTACCCGATTTACTGATTATGACTTTAACATAGTAATTAAGCATCAGATATAAGATGTGTTCAATACATTATTTTGAAAAAATAATATTAAGTTTCACATTCATGAAATAGATAAAAATATCTTCAGGAACATACATTGTTGGTTGTTTACTATTGGTCAACATCAATCATCCTTGCATTTATAGGTTATTTTAAGTATTTTATCTCAAATATTCCGAATTTTGGTTACCTGCAGTACAGGATTCGCCTAGTGCAGGAACCGGGTTAACTATTCTTGTAAACTGATACCATGAATGTCTTATGTCTTAGATTTTAAAATGTGGATAGCAGGAGGTTAACCTTTATAGCCATTACTTGCAGGAGGAGTAGCAGTTGTGTATGTGGGACAGCCTCTTGACACGGTAAAGGTGAAGATGCAGACATTCCCACAGCTGTACAAGGGAATGTACAACTGCCTCAAGATAACGTTGAAGAATGATGGGATTGTGCGCGGCCTGTACGCTGGCACCACGCCGGCCATAATGGCCAATGTTGCTGAGAACTCTGTGCTTTTTGCTGCATATGGTTATTGTCAGAAATTTGTGTGCCGAGTTACTGGTACTGAGGTAAATATACCAAAAATATTATTTTAAATGTTGCAACTCAAATACCCATCATATTGCAAAAACATTATTTTTGTATTAATTTGTGCCATGATAGTTTAAATGCAATTATTGCATGCCTTATTATTCTTTATGGCTTCAATAAATATTACTGAGATGTCTTTAATTTTAGTTCAGGTTCATCCTCATAGGCCAGGTATTTATTTGGTCATGGTTATTGACACCACTCTGGCAATAGTACAGGATATTTTACATCTTAATGCCATGCCATTTTTTAGCCAATTTCTCTGAACTCAACACACCCTTACTTCATGTCTACAACTACTTTATTTATTTATTTTATTTATAGACTAGGTACAGACAAAGTAAAAATTATCCCTGTTGTTATGATAATTTTGTAGGTGGGGGTCCCACAAAATAGGACACATAGGACCCATAGGAGGACTATGTGTTCACAGGACACAGTCAGACGACTGTGTCCTGTGAACACATAGTCCTCCTATTTTAAAGACAAACGGGTCTTAATCGCGTAAACTTACGTTTAATTATAAGACCCGTTTGTCTTTAAAATATGAGTGATAATCGTGAAAGTTTAAATCAATACATAGTCCTCCTCCAGCATTTCCTTTCAACTACTTACTAATACTTTAAATAATGTCTTAACCTCATAAGGCCCAGCCAGGGCAGAGAATTTCCCAAAATTCGTCATATTAAGTTTTATCTACTCTAGGTACTGGAAATAAAGTTGATTTATTATTATTTATTGTCTGAAAATTTATCAAATGCACCTCTCTTCTAATTGAATAGAATTTATATTAGGAGGCTTTAGGAGGTTAATTCATTGATAAAATCACATTCATTCATAAAATCAATAAAATAAAAAAAATGAATAAAAATAAAAAAGTTCATATGAAAAGCTTTTGTCAGCCAAGAGGCGAAATGATGTGTCGTGACACTGACGCCAGGCAGTCGTGATTTTTAAGCGAAATTGAACTTATGGAGTCTAGCGTAAGCTCTTCCTGCATTGGCGTAGCTGTCGGCCATTGCCGCCATTGGCGTCGTAGTCACGACGAGTCTGGCCGACTGTGACGCTCAAAAGTTAACATATTAACCTTTTGGACGCGAACGACTGATATATTGGCACTGCAGGTTCAACGCCAAAGACCGATATGGCCAATGATTAAACCGCTACGCATGTGCGTAAAGTTCAAATTCAGTTTTGACATTTTGTTGACGTGGTGTCTCAGTGACAGCTTTTGTATTTGACGTAGCTTCGAAGAGGTTAATCAGAATGACACAAAATCACGTCATCTATCAATCAGACAAGCATTTGCTAATCAACATAAATCATTTAATCATCATAAGAACATACATTTTAAGTCACAAACAATACCAAAAGTACTAATCAAATAACCCGCCCCGTGTCATCCCTGGCGCAAAAGTGCCAATCGCGACTGACAATTTTTGCACCAGGAATGTCCCGGAGCGAGGGTCAAGACCTCTCTGTCGTAAACGTCGCCCAATCTCGTTATCAACATTATGATTAATTGCTATATTTATCTTTCAGAGTGTAGATCAACTATCAGCCTTCGGCAACGCGTCAGCAGGGTTCCTGGCAGCCTTCTTCTCCTCGTTCACTCTGTGCCCAACGGAGCTGATCAAATGCCAGCTGCAGGCTATGCGGGAAGTCAGCGTGCAGGGCCCCCAAACAGCTGTATGATGTCTTCTTGGGTATTTTTAACTCATTTGCCTGAATTTTTTACAAATTGGTTGTTGGCGGGGCTTAAGCTGAATTTACACGTGCAAGTTTGGACGCAATGGGTAAGAGTGAATGGCATAGGTGCATCTCTTTCTCATACAAGGTGATTTTTTATTGGTTGTTCTTTGTTTAAGAGGGTCAAAATTCTTTTCGTTGTTTTTTTTCATACCACTCTGTCACGCTTTTAGTTACTGTTTCGACTAACTATATTTTAAAAATCCGGTGCACATGTATTTCTTTTTCAGGCTAGATTTTAATCCATACTTCAGACATTGAAAACAAAACATCATCTCATACAAAAATCACCACTGCGTCACGTTTTTTAGAGACACAAAATAATACAACGAAAAGAATTTTGACCCAAGAGCTTGTTCAGTATCGTTTTCCATTTAGGTAAAAGAAATGTTTTCTTTTCACGGGATAATGTTTTCTAAATTTTCTATGAGGCAGATCTTTCAAATTAGTGGACGCTCCATAAAAAAACAATAATATTTTGAGAGATAAAAAAATACGTCTTTTTCCTAATCAGAACACGATATTGAACATGCCCACGGAGCACAAGCCCCATTAAACGGAGAACAACAATTAAAATTTCACTGTGAATACAACTTTGTTTTCAAACTTTCGGCGATAACTTGCATGTGTAAATGGCTTTATATCAATGATCGGCGAGGGTAAACCATTTGCCTACTAATTTGACATGTCCAGAGGTCGGACAAATGTGCGTCATTGTTCCCAATAATATGGACATGACTCCAAAGTTGATTACTTAATATTTTCTTCGGTTACCGCGAGGATTACTCATGAAATAAAACTATGAAAACCGCAGACCACGAACCCTGTAAAGTGTTCGAAACGTCGGAATGAAGTTAAAATTAGTTAATATACGCGAGTTTATCCGTTTTCATAGTTTTATTTCTTGATTACTTAAATGAATAATTTTTTGAAATTTCATTTCGAAGTTTTAACGTGACTACATAAATAAGTTTTTCATAGTTACCAGTGTCAAGTAGGTAATTTTCTGATGATGATTAAATGATTAATTATTCAATCAACTTTGGAATCATGTCCATATTATTGCGAACAATGACGCACATTTGTCCGGTCTCTGGACATGACTCACGTAAAATTTATTCGAAAAAATGCTCACCCTCGCCGACCAGTTCTTAAAAATAAGAGAATACACCTGAGAAATTCGACCAATGTCTGCTGAGACTGGGTGGCCGAGTGGTTTAAAGCTGAGGATGTGGGTTTGAATCCGCCTTGGTGAATGTTTGTGAACATGGTCTCTTTTCTTTGGTGTTTTGATATTTTAATCAATAATACGAACCTATACCTATCTTTTAAATTTGCCCCTTTTACTACTGCCGTTAGTTTTTTTTTGTAATTTAGTATACCGTGTGGTGACGGCAGTAATAATACATTTTGTCACCACCCCAACTCCTATTGTGGGTGTCGTAAGAGTTTGTATGACTAACTTTCGTAACACAACACAATTGACGCGATAGTGATTTTAGTTTCGATTAAACCCTAACCCCCTTATTCATAAACGTTTGCTAACTCGTTTGCTAAACGTTTGTCAGCCTCCGTAGCCTAGTTGGTAGTGACCCTGCCTACGAAGCTGGAGGTTCCGGGTTCGAATCCCGGCGAGGGCATTATTTGTGTATTTATTTATCACAAATATTTGTTCCTTGGTCATGGCTGTCTATGTATTTAAGTATCTATATGTATCTATCTATTATATATCGTCGCCTGGTACCCACATCACAAGCCTTAATTGACCTTACCGTGGGACTAGGTCGATTTGTGTGAGATGCCCCAAGATATTTATTTTATTTATTTTTAACTTAACAATCTAATAATAGTTTGTCCCTTTCTGTCTTAACAATGTGTCAATAAGAGCAAAAGGGACAAGCAATTATTAGCGGCTTGTTACGTTAGCAAACGTTTATGAATAAAGGGGTTAGAA
Organism: Thaumatotibia leucotreta; assembly: GCA_025490895.1. Classification (NCBI taxonomy): domain Eukaryota; kingdom Metazoa; phylum Arthropoda; class Insecta; order Lepidoptera; family Tortricidae; genus Thaumatotibia; species Thaumatotibia leucotreta. The sequence goes on from JALPQI010014854.1 coordinate 8,465, forward strand.
TGTTCTATTTATTTGCAATCGACCCATTTAAAAAAAAAAACAAAGAAAATTGTGTATCCTAAAAGGTAGGTTAGAGAGATTTATGGTATTCTGACTTCATTTTTTTATTAGGCGAATATTTGGAATCTGTTAAGCAAAGTTCACTACCTAGTTAATTCTCAGCTAGAGGAAAATCGTTTCAAAGATACCACAATTTGACCTTGGCCTACCTCACCTTATTGATAATAGTACTAATGAGACTTGTTCATAATGCGTATACATTGCATATTTAAATGCGTAGGTATACATTGCATGATTTATTAAATTATAAATAATGCGTTCATAACCTGTAGTGTATTTGGGTGAATCAACTTTTTTCTGTCTGTTATTGCCATGGTTACGGTCGCCTGAGTCACGCTGGTTTAACCCAAAATTATGCTACTTAAATTAGGCAAACATGCATATACTGCATGTCTGTAGGTGGCCCATTAAGGAAATGGCTTATTAACACCAGAAAAAAATATTTTTGCATAGTTTAAGTAGCATAATTTTGTATAAAACCAACGTAAGGCAATAACAGTCAGAAAAAAGTTGATTCACCCAATTAGTACAACAATCATATTTTTCGAATTTAGACAATATATGTGAGTGAGTTTAGTGAAACGTCCCACTTTGTCGTTTGCCATAAAGCCGCTTTGTCAGTTTATTCATATGAAGATACAAGGAAATCTCGTCTTTATGGTAAGCGCCAAAGTGGGACGTTTTACTAAAAACTAACACATATTTTGTATGGAAATTGAAACACTTTCAAATATGTTTCAAACCATCAAATCGAGAAACCAAGGTGACCTTCTATCATCAAAATCATTTTCTTTCACCATACCCATGGCAAATCTCTCTCGCCTTGCCCATGGCGAATTTTCCTTCAACACCGTCAAATGACGGTGCAAACGACCGTCCCACCATCGAGGGATGACCGGCCACAGCTGCAGTAGCGGAAACGTGGGAGCAGCCACACATACTCCAGGAGGAGTATCGTTTGTATATTCGGTGACCATCTTAGGGAGTCAATTCACCAACGTATGCGGAAGCTAGAGGCAGCATCTTGTCACTAAATAATAAGTCTATCTAAATACGCATTATTTGCAACCTATTGTTATTGTACAGAATCTAATTACGTATAAAATAATCATTAGAAGATTATTATCAACCGTTATCATGTTTATTGACCTTCCGTGTTATCTTTTCAAGGTCAAAGTCACGCCCATACAACTGACGCAGCAGATATTCAGACAGTACGGCATCCAGGGACTTTTCCGAGGACTGGTCCCGACCATTATGAGAGAAATGCCTGGATACTTCTTTTTCTTTGGGGGATATGAAGGTATATACTTTTATTTTTAGCTCCTACTCATTAGATCCGTTATTATTAAATGCATGCGGTACTCTCGAATTACTTGTTCGTGCCGCTGGATGTGGAGACCATGGGTTTCTGGTGTTCGGAGGCCAGGATATTTTTTTGCCGCGCTAGGACATCGGTTACGGGAAAGGGCTCACGAGTCTCACGACCCCCGTTCCGGGTCGTTCTTGCTGCAAAGGTTGACTGTCGCCACTCAGCGCGGCAATGCTGCCAGCGTTATGGGCACTTTTACACCGGGAATGGGGCGGGTTGTTCGATTAGTGTTTTTCGTAGGTTTTTTATTTTTTTATTGTGTTGTGGTTATTTTGTAAGTTACTACATATTTTATTACTAAACTGCTCCTAACTTAAGAAGCCGATAAATATTGTCTGTCGCTTTCGGTTTCATAGACATTAGACATATTATTATTAGTTATCGGCTTGTTAAGTTAGAACACGTTTATGAATATTGTGTGCTTTAACAAATATTTATTTATTGGTCATGGTTCATCTACTTGTTTCAGTGTTTATAAGAACAGATATATGTGTGCACCATTTAATATTATTTATAAGACATATATATCGTACGTACCGTTACTTTACGTACCGGAAGATGCAGTGCAGACCTCCCAAAAGATTCTCCGATGACCTGGTGAAGGTCCCGGGAATCCGCTGGAGGCAAGCAGCACAGAACCGGTCATATTGGCGATCATTAGGGGAGGCCTATGTCTTTCGGCTGAAATGATGATCATGATGACTTATATGGAAATGTTCAGCGAAGTAACATTTTCTGTTTGGTCAATATTTCGCTCAAATTTTGAGTGAATACTCGCCCTTTTTACGCATAAAACATTCACCAGCCTGTAATACTATCGCCAGGAACTCGAGAGCTGCTAACTCAACCCGGACAATCGAAAGACGACATCGGACCCCTCCGCACTATGATCGCAGGAGCAGTAGGGGGCCTAGTACTGTGGACCGTCATCTTTCCCTCTGACGTCATCAAGTCCAGAGTCCAGATCTCCAATAGGAGCCAGCGGTTCCTTGCCGTGGGGCTGGAGATAGTTAAACAAGAAGGTCAGTGGAGACCTAATACTCTGGAGCTGCGGATTCGCGCTGTATTGTTTTACGAATTTCAAGATAGCAGATACGCGGCTATAAAAATGTTTGGGGGAAAATTTTCCATGGGCATGGCAAGATAAATATAATGATGCGGTAAGGCAATGCAAAGTGAGGTTGCGGACTGTATCTTCAGACAAATGAGTCCAGGTCTCCAACAGTAACCATCGGTCAAGCGAGAAGGTAAGTAGGTGTATAAAAAACCTTTGGAGCTGCGGTCTTGTGCTGTGCACGATTGGATTGTTTGATTGTCCAATCGAAATAAGACTTCGGACCAGCACCATGATCGCGGGAGCAGTAGGCGGCCTAGTCCTGTGGACAGTCATCTTTCCCTCTGACGTCATCAAGTCCAGAGTCCAGATCTCTAATAGGAGCCAGCGGTTCCTTGCCGTGGGGCTGGAGATCGTTAAACAGCTGAGCTGCGGATTCGCGCTGTATTGTTTTACGAATTTCAAGATAGCAGATACGCGGCTATAAAAATTTTTGGGGGAAAAATTTCCATGGGCATGACGAGATAAATAGTGATAATGATGCGGTAAGGCAATGCAAAGTCTGAGGTTGCGGACTGTATCTTCAGACAAATGAGTCCAGGTCTCCAACAGTAGCTATCGGTCAAACGAGAAGGTAACTTTGGAGCTGCGGTCTCGCGCTGTGTATTTTCATTGGATTGTGTGATTATCCAATCGAAAGACGACATCGGACCCGCACCATGATCGCGGGAGCAGTAGGCGGCCTAAGTCCTGTGTACCGTCATCTTTCCCTCTGACTTCATCAAGTCCAGAGTCCAGATCTCCAATAAGTTGCGGACCGTCATCTTCAGACTGACGACAGGTGAGTCCAGATCTCCAACAGTAACCATCGGTCAAGTGATAAAGGACTTTGGAGCTGCGGTCTCGTGCTATGGATTGTCTCTCTCCGATGTTATCATATCAAGTGGGGATGGTGAGTCCAGATGTCCAACAGTAGCCAGCTGTTCCTTGCTGCGGGTGTGTAGTATAGTGTGATTGAAAGTACTTACTCTAGAGTGGAGCCAGTGGAGGGACCATGCGTGAACTTTATGACAGCGCAGCAACTGTCGTAGATTTAAACAATGTATTAGGGTAAGGTACCACGTGTCGTTGATGAAAACAATTTAAAACACGAATTTCTACACGCTAGGGGGCGTATACTGCAAGAGCATAAGAGCAGTTCCTTTTATCTTGAAGAGTTATTGTCAAGCATAACACGCTCCCAATTTAGGGCGGGTTGCACCAAACCGTCTGCAACCATTCAATTGTTTTTGAAGGGAGATTAATTTAAACCTCACCTAAATTTCATTGGCTTTTAAGAGTTAAATGGCCTGTAAGCTATGCTAGTTGCAATTGCAACCCATCCTTAGTCCACAAGATGGCAGACCCTTCAACTTACCGTACCTTTTAATAGACTGACCTATCCATCGTGTTCCAGGTGTCATGGCGCTATACAACGGGCTGAAGCCAACCCTGGTCCGCACCATTCCCGCCACCGCCGTCCTCTTCCTAGTCTACGAGTACTCGAAGAAACTCATGCACCAGTCCTTCGGAGACTAGTCGGACTCGTGTCAGATTCGTGTCGGACTCATGTTGCTAGCTGGACCAAATTGTTGAGAGAATGATGTGTGAAATATAGTTTAAGATAAATATTTTAATATAATACTGTTTTGGAAAAGGTTTTTTTCTGCTTCAAACTATACAGGATGGCCACAGAATAAGTGTATTGTGGTTTTAGGATGCAGAATAGACTCCCTAGGAGATTTTTTTGGAAATTAGTTAAGTTTCAGAACTGGTAGTGTAAGTGGGTGAAACAACTTTTCGACGACAACAACGTATAAGGTGCAATCTGCGGTTGTTTTGTCATCGTAGATAGCACTTTGTACGTTGTTTGTAGGGTTGAATCTGCTTCGAAAAAAAAATCGCAGATTGCACCTTATACGTTGTTGTAATCGTTTTTACGTCTGTTATTACCAAGGTTACGGTCACCTGAGTCACGCTGGTTTTATGCATAATTATGATACTTAAACTATACAAACAAGCATTTTTCTTGTGGGCATAAATTAAATAGCATAATTTCGCATAAAACCAGCGTGACTCAGGCGACTGTAACCATGGCAATAACAGACAGAAAAAAAATGATTCACCCAAGTACTTAAATAAATGTCTTTATTCTAATTTTATCATTATAACATTTATAACGAACGACTATAAAAAAAAAAATCTATAAAAAAAATAATGTTATGAATTATAAAACTAGGAAGTAGGTGCATCTACCTACTATTGATTGTACATACACGGTGCCTCGCGAGGAAACCACATAATTTTAACTATGCATTCTAGACATCAAAATAAACAAAAAATATTATGAGACCAAATGTCAAATTCCACAAAAAAAAATTTTTTTTTCGATTTTTTTTTAGACTTTTTGAATACTTTTTAACATTTCCAATACTTTTTATCATAACAACAATTTGTTAAAACTCATTTTTCAATGTTTTTTTTAGGGACAGGTTTTTTCGTCAAGTCTATTCTTATTTTTTGATTGTCAGGCAAAAGGTGTGGTAATATTAGAACACATTGTGGCAGCATTGTAATCAAAAAGAAGTTTTATGACGAGTTACGTCGAAAAACTTTTTCCGAAAAAAGGATAATTATCTTTGGAGCCAAGCCGAATCCAGGAAATTTTATATATAACATTAAATACTCTAAATATGCTCAGGAATTCAGCATTAAAATTATGTGGGTTCCTCGCGAGGCGCCGTCTATAATTACATAAAAATATCGACCCTTCTAAAACTTCCAAACATCTCCTAGGGGGCCAATTCTGAGTCCCAGAAGCTCAGGAAACGAGTATGGAATTATTTGTTGACCACACTGTATAATATTTTGTGTACCTACTGTTTAATGACTTAATCCTTTCGCCTAACGACGCTAGGAAACCTTATGAGGTTGTTCTCCTGAAAGCGATAATAATTTATTTTAACTAGTCATCATCCCTATTATTCATTTTTTTATAACAGGAAAAACAAATTTAGCGCATATAGCGTCCATAGGCTAAGGTAGCCGCTTCATCTGCCATCATCAGGCGGCTCCTCTAGATAAACAGCGAACACACAGAAGCGAAACACTTGAAATTACATTTGTATTGGTGTTACTAAAAGTAATCTTGAGATGGACCTTATGTCTTTGGAATTAGGTTTACTATTACTCCAATGTGTGTGATGGGGTGTAATGTCAGCCGTGTGGTAACGGCAATAAGAATACATTTGTCGCTACCCCAACTCCTCCTGCGGGTGTCGTAAGAGTCGGCTAAGGGATTGAAGTGTCACTGACCATTATTTGATAAAAGATTGATGATGGGCAGCAGCGTCATAATAGTGGACACATTACTGCGGTCGCCGATCCGCTTGCCCAGCCTGGCGATTATGGGTATTTTCCTCCTAATGCGTTTATACGCATAGTTAATAGGAGAGGCCTACGTCCAGCAGTGGACTATCATAGGCTGATGATGATTACTCCAACGATGACAATAAAAGAGTCGAGAAAACAAACAATGCTACTCAAATGCTACTACGCATACGTATGCAATTCCAACTTCTTGGTACTTTATCTATATGCTTCCTTGCTATAAATTAGAATAAATACCTTACATAGTACAACCTTTACCTACCTTACATAAAAAATCGCGAAAGGTTAAATAGACACTGTCATACGTCACTGTCACATTGCACTGTTGATTGCATTGACACGTACCCAAAATATTTCATACGTATTTACATTATATCTCAATTGTTATGTCGGACGACTACCCAATACATAACATCTACCGATACACAAGAAAGTCATACAAACAGAACGGATCTCCGCGGGATTGTCTCGACGACTCAAGGGACGGTGCAGTAGATAACGAGGAAATTTCTAGAGAAAACATCGAATTGGTGGACCATTCGCCGAGAAGCGACGACTATGCTCTGGTCGCCCACGAGTGTCTCTGCGATTTAGATACGCAGCGAGATGTGACGAGCATTCTTCATAAAAAGTGTCCCGTGATAACCCTGGCTCAGCAGCAACTATTGAGGATACTTGAGGAGACTAATCATATGCTCGCACACGTCCCTGGCCGGAATTGCAGGTCTTTTATAAACAGTTTTTCTAAAATCTACGTAATATGTACTTCGTTATTTTTACCTATTAACAATATATACACGGTGGAATTTAATCGGTGAACAGGAACCCATTTTTCTAATTCAGTAATCGATGGCGGTCACGTTTATGTAGTACTTAAGTGGAACCAAGTTTTTTTTTTAGCATAAAATTTTTTTATGTTGAAATTAAAATTTATTGTCACCCTACTAATGGTTTAGTCTGAAAAGTTTAATACCTCTTTTCAAACTATCAGCCATAGAAACTTAAAACATAAATGAGCAATAACCACTCACATGCTTTAATTTTTGCGATAGACTCTATTCCTATGTAAAATAAGAGCGATGCATGGCTGATAGTTTGAAAAGAGGTATTAAACTTTTCAGACTAAACCATTAGTAGGGTGACAATACATTTTAATTAAAGTTTAATTTCAACATAAAAATTTGTTATGCTAAAAAAAAAACTTGGTTCCACTTAAGTACTACATAAACGTGACCGCCATCGATTACTGAATTAGAAAAATGGGTTCCTGTTCACCGATTAAATTCCACCGTGTATAATATGCTATAGGTATACTCCATTTCAAATACCATTGCCCGATTCCACATAAAACTTTGCAGTGACATCGGGCCATAATATTTGAAATGGAGTAGGTATACCTATTAGCAATAGAAATAGGTCAAATAGGTAAGACACATACATGAGGTGTCTTTTTAGGGTTCCGTAGTAAAGTAGGAATTCCTTTACTTTCGCCATGTCCGTCTGCCTGTCTGCCCGCAGCATAGCTCCTTGGCCGTTAGTCCTAGAAATTTGCAATTTAGTATATGTATATCTACGTATTAATCACGCGCCGACAAAGTAGTTGAATAATAAAATGAAGAAAATAGTTATTTGTTCAACTAGAGAGCAAAGTAGATTTTTGTTTATAGTGTTTACGTTGAGTCCCGAGCAAGCGAACGATCCTATAATTGAATCACGAGCGTAGCGAGTAAGACCCGTATCTTTTCTTCCCTGCTAGGAGGGATCAAAGTGGCACTTTTCTGTTCAAGGACTTTTTGTAGCCAGCCTAAAAAATTACAATTAAATATAAAAATAAATAGCACGTAGACATCAATTACGAATCCATTATGCGCAAAAATATGTAATATGACTATTATTTTATTTTTCTCATAGGTGGTTAGTACGGTCAAATCGTACATCATTTTACCCTAAACTCGCAAATCAAGTAGTATCGCTGCATTTTTGGTATGTTGTTTAGACACCACAGGGCAGTATAAAACCACATTTTGCAAGCAAAAAAAATTTGTGCTAGCTGCATTTTTTAGTTTCTGATTTTTATTAATGGTATTAAACGTTTAAAGACTAATAAATTTCCAACAAGTTGAGCTAACATGTATTACCGTAGGTCTTATGTTTTGATAAAAGGGCACTTTTAGAAATGTCGTATCTCAAAATGTATATAACTTACGGTGATGCAACGAATAAAAATCAGAAACTGAAAAACGACCGTAAATTTCGCAGTTTTTCACGTACTACGTAACTAGCACAACTTTTCTTTGCTTGCAAAATGTGGTTTTATAGTGCCCTATGGTGTCTAAACAACATACCAAAAATGCAGATATACTGCATACTTTGCGAGTTTAATGTAAAGTTTGACCGTACTAGGTGTGAAAATCGGTATGTGTCACACGGTATCAAAATTATTTTTGTCTTGGGGGTTAACGCTTGAATCCTCAATGAACGCTCTCGCCGGAAAAATATCATTTTGATCCCTTGTAACACAATAGTAGATTGTGTCACAAGGGATCAAAATGGTATATTTCCGGCGTGGGCGTATATTGAATCCTGAATGGAGCGACGGATTCCACAATTGAATCCCGACCGTAGGGAGGGATTCTAAAGTGGAATCCTGAGCATACCTAATGAAGGATTTAAGCGTTAACGCCCAAGACGAAATCATTTTGATACCGTGTGACACATACTGCTTGTCACACCACCTATGAGAAAAATTAAACATATAAGTATCACATATTTAATATTTATGCAAATAATCGATTCTGAAGAAATTTTTATCAATTATGAACGTACTGTTTATTTCATATTTCATTGTATTTTTTTAGGCTGGCAATAGAAAGTCCTTGAACAGAAAAGTGCCACTTTGATCAGAAAAGTGACACGTTTTTACTTATGAATCAAGTGTAAGTTGTAAAGTATATCTCGACGATTACGATTTTGATATCTAGATATGATTGCAATTAACTTTGCAACATGAATAAATACACACGCGGGTAATTAGTCACTTACATATCACTTACGTGGAATTGACCTGTTGGTATTTAATGTAACAATTAAGAACGCGATTGCTTATCGAGGCAATGAAAAAGATTAGAAGTTGTCTTTAGTTAATTAGGTACATTACCTAAATATGACTTAATTATCTAAAAATCTGTAATATTTTATTATCAGAGATCTATGAGTAACCGATCATTCCCATACTTTTAACAACGTGTTTGCTGAGGTTTGGGTGCCGTAAATGTAAGCGTCTGTGCTTCTGAACTTCTTTATAATTTATAATCGTGCTCGTGCTATTATGTCATATTGGTTTGATAGAGGGCATATAAAAAAAGCGAAACAAACGCTAACCACACGACAAATGCCGCGGTCAACTTATCGTAAGAATAATAGGTACTGTCCAAAAAATGTACAAGTACCTACTTGTTTTACTTTCTTTTGGTACCTAGTCTTTCGTAATGAGACCCGCTACCTGCATGCGTCCCTTCGTGGCATGGGACGTCGGTTTAATAGGTATTCCTGGTATTAGGATAACGGTAGGTTCCTATCTACTAAAGATTATTATAAGTAAAGCCGATATGCATGCCGACAACAATGGGAGTCGAGGGTCCACTAAGCACTAAGCGTTATAAAGGCATTCTGTTTTTAAATCATAATTACGGGTTATTTAACGAATACTCGGAATTAAATACCTTCGAATCTGTTTGAATTTGTACCTGCGACCCTACAGCGACAAACGAAATTCGTATATTTCTAGGATTTGTCTCTCTCACTCTAGTGACGCCTTCGTTTGAGTGACAGAGAAAAATCCTCGAAATTAGCGAATTTCGATTTTCGCGGTAGTAGGCCTGTACTCCCAGGGTTACATAAATCGGCAACAAAATTAAACCAGCTCTTCTTGGATATCAGATATCAATACCTAGGATATTCTGTGATCTAGGTTAGGTCTATTTAAAATATGGACGAACTGGGTAATTCACGTAATTTAATTCGATGATTGCTCGACGTGTGCAGTGTGCACGTCGAGCTTTGGCCGAGAGTGCTGGATCTTCTTAATTGGGTCGATAGTCCGAAACATTTGGAGCAATCTTAGATTTGAATTACGTGAGTTACCCTAGTACTAACGGCCACTGAGCTATGCTGCGGACAGACAGACGGACATGGCGAAACTATAAGGGTTCCTAGTTTACTACGGAATCCTTTATAGTTGGCTTTTCATCGTCTGCTTTTTAAAACAGACGATGAAAAGCCAAGCGAAGCATGGTTATGTTGGGTAAATCCAAGGACCTAATTGTCGTATATTTCAGTATGTAACAATTAGGTGCATGGATTTACCCAAGTTGCGAACAAAACGAACTTTAAAGTTCGCAGTAGGCCTATATTAGCCTCGTAAGCGTAAGGCCGAACATACTATTTTCATTAAATCTTATTTTGAACCTTGCTGTGTAAGGAATAGTCGGGAATTTGGTTTTCCCCTCACTAGCTCGTAAAGCGCTCGTTTATCGTTTAATACGAGCGGGTAAAATCGCTTTTTACACACTTGTGAATAAAGTAATTTGACATTGCTCTAATTCCTATAGCCCCCTACTGCCTAGTATAAGTGGATCTGTATGACCGTAGTAAACATGCGCAATCGGAGCTCACATGTTAAATGAGGGTTTTCGATATTTTTTCTGCCACCAGGCGGCGCTTCGTACGCACCTGGTCTCGACAACTGTCAGATTCATACTATTCATAGGCACTTGGGCCTAAAATATTGAAATTCTATTTTATTTGGAAGAGAATTGATTTTGTAATGGATTACGACTATTAGTACTATTACACGGTCATCGAACTGAAGACGGAGCTATAAAACAGGCGCGCAAAGTCACTGGTATTAAAAATAATTACTTTAACTTTGTTCATTTCATGAGAATTGACTTGGAACTATTTTATTTATTTATTTTAGGTAACAATATGCCTAAAGTAATGGTTTTCAGAATAAATAAACCTATAAATATGTTGAAAATTAAATGCGCGTATTTATTTTGACAGTTCGTTTAACGGTCGGCTCAGTGCTGCCATCTCACCTCCCCATAGCGGCAGAAAAAGTATCAAAAACCCTCATTGGTCGTTCTCATGGATGACTTTGTAAGCCATTGGCTATATTTAAATTCCAGAAGTAACTCTATTCTACGATACGTTTCGACATTGAGTTGTAAATGGTTTCTTTAAGTTAATTTACATTTGGATGAGATTTGTAATCATATTTCCTCGCGATAGTGAGGGGAAAAAGTTGTATTACACTTGGCGGCAAAGTTTGTTCAACTCTCGTGCCTTGAGACCTTCGCAATGCTCAAGATTCCAGTTTTTGAACCACTCGCTACGCTCGTGGCTCAATTTTGGAAATTTTCGCTAGCTCAGGTCTCAATATTGGCACGATAGTTAAACAACAACTTTGCCCCCTTGTATAATAAATAACTATTGTATGTCAAATCAATTAAAGAAAGGAAATACGACTTTATTCAGTTCACGAGGGTTTTTTCATTGAAGTACCGTGTACAATCAACAACACAGCTGTGACTACAGACAAAGTGCCAGAAATATGTATACACACCTTTATGTCCAGGCGATAAAGTTCTGTTTACATATATTTGGCACTTTGCCTGTGTTCACAGGTGTTATTGACTGTACATTGTAATGTACGTTGGGCCTTACGAGGTAGATTACTCTCTGCAGGCCGGCACGGAGCATGTTTCTAGGCGTCCTAGGGCATGCTTCTCAAAAGCTTACCTATACCTAACTTGTATTACGAGTGGAAGTCCTTGGGCTTCTTTATCTTGTAGCTTGTAATACAAGTGAAATACCGTTTTCCTAACTAGTGCGGAAAAGTAAACTTTGCGCACGCTTCGCGTGCGTAAATTTCTCTTTTTAAGGCACTTGTTATGAAAAAAAAAATCGTTCGATACACGTGTAAAAACTTCTTTTTAACTCGGGTGATTGTCGCCCTCGTTTCACTCGGGCTCCAACTTTTACCCTCGTCGAAAAATTTTTTTTTGCACTTGTATCGAAATGTACTATTTCAGTACAGATGGTGCTTTTTTTACGCGCTAGTGCGAGAAGTGGTTCATTTTATGTCAGGTCGATATCTTTGGAGTGCCATATAGGAATACCTATGTACCTACTGAAAAACGTAGTACGATTCACATGCGAAAAGGAAATTCGTAACTCGTGTCGATTTAAAGCACTCTCTTCGATCGTGCTTAATTTATCACCACTCGTTTCAAACTAAGATTTTTTCACACTTGTATCATTATGTACTACTTATTCTAATTAAAGGAAAATGAAAGAGACTTGCACTCGTTGCTATTACGAAGTTACGAGCTACAACTATCCCTTATCTTATTGATGTTGTTAAAAAGCCTCTTCCACTTGTAACACAAGTTAGAAGCTTTTGATGCCAACTTTCATGCCGCGTAGTGATAGCAGTAAGAATACAATTGTCACCAGCCCAATTCTTCCCGTAGCGTGAATGTCGTGTCGTAAGAGTCGACTAAAGGACTTCATTTATAGGAGATTGAAGGTGGCCAGGCAGGTAGTGTCATCAACATCATAGTAGACACACTGCGATCGCCAATCCCCTTGTCAAGCGTGACGATTATGGGTATTTTAATTTTATTTACCTCCTAATGCGTACGTAGGTACATATGCATATAGTACCTATTCATTCATCATTTGGCCTTGAAAGTCTATTATATCAGACCATACAAGCAGTGTTAGGAGGGGAGACAGCGTTTCTCATGGCTGTGTAGGCCAATACGGGAGCGACAAACACGACCACAACTCTGACAGATGTAGTGGGCCTGTGGCGAACCGGTGCCGCGCTGATGACGCTTGGCGCGCCTACTAGCGAGTGTCTTAAACCAAACATCGTCATGGATTTTACCTCCATCTAATACCAGTTTGCGCCACTTATCTCTATCCTCGGCAAGCTCTTCCCATTTATGGACCGAGATGTTGAATGCGTGCATATCTCGCTTGGCACAATCTTTATGTCGTAGCATTGGCCGACCAACATTTCTCTTGGCATCAGCTATGGCACCAAGCATGACACGTCGCGGCAAACGAGAAGGTTGCATACGATACACATGCCCCAGCCAGCGTAAGCGTCTTTGCTTAAGCAACGCAAAGAGGCTGGGCAGCTGAGCAATCTCAATGAGATCACCCTCTCGTTCGTTACCTTGTCTTTCCAGTGTATGCCCAAAATGTTTCGGATGCAGCGCATGTGGAAGGCGTTAAGACGACGTTCGTGCTTGGCATACGATGTCCAGGTCTCAGCCCCGTACAAGAGTATGCTCAGGACGCACGTTTGATAAACTATCATCTTGGTTTTCCTGGTAAGGTGTTTATTTTGCCATACTCTTGCACTCAGCTTCCCAAACATCGTTGCCGCCTTTCCGATCCGAACGTCGATTTCTGCATCCGTTGAGAGGTTGCTAGTCACCGTCGACCCGAGGTAGCAAAACTTATCGACTATCTCGAGTGGGGCGCCATCCAACACGATAGTTGGTATTTCCGCACACCCTTGAGCCAGCACAACAGTCTTACGGGGATTGATGGACATAGAGAACTGGGCACAGGAACGTGAAAACTTGTCCATAATGGTCTGGAGCTCAGTCTGCGATTTGGCTACGAAGGCTGCGTCATCGGCAAATAACAAATTATCAACGAATAAATCGTCCCGTTTTTGTTTCGCCCTTAGCAGTGCCACATTATAAAGTTTTCCATCAGCCCTCGTATGAAGATGAATACCCTGTTGATCGTCACCAAAGGCAGTTTTTAACATTAACGAGAAGAATATACCAAACAGGGTGGGCGCCAACACACAGCCTTGCCGAACACCTCGACGCATAGGGAATGAGTCAGATGTGGTACCGTCAAACACAACTGCACCCCGCACACCCTCATGAAAAGACTTCACAAGACTCAATAATTTTGGTGGGCATCCAATGTGTTCTAGTACGGAGTAAAGCCCGCCCCTGCTGACGGTGTCGAAAGCCTTATTTAGGTCAACGAACGCAACAACAAGGGGCGTCCTCTGCTCCCTGCATTTTTCTTGAATCAGCCGAAGTGTAAATATCATGTCCGTTGTAGAACGTTGGGCCCGGAACCCACACTGGCTTTCGGGATATACGCGATTGGCAAGCTGCTGTAGCCTTGAAAGCACTACCCGACCAAATAGCTTGCCCACTATACTAAGGAGAGAGATACCCCGGTAATTGTTACAGTCACCGCGGTCCCCCTTTCCCTTGTACAACGTGACGATGTTAGCATCGCGCATATCCTGTGGGAATGTTCCTACGTCCCAACATTTCAACAACAGTTCATGCAGAATTGGACCCACACATTTAAGTTTTATGATGTCGGCTTGAGTACCATCACTGCCAGGACTCTTTCCGCATTTAAGCTGCTTTAAAGCTTGGTGAAACTCCTCTATAGAAGGTGGCGCTTCTAATTCAAACCAAGTTGCTAATTTCGGCGTGTGTAATAAGGCCTCTGAGTCAATAGCAACTGGATGCGAATAAAGATTGGTGTAGTGTTCCACCCACCGTCCAAGTTGACGACAGCTATCAGTAATGATAGTACCGTCCACTTCTTTAAGAGGAGCTGATTTTTTAGGCATTGGACCTAAAACCTGCTTAATACCCGAGTAAAGACCGCTAAAATTGCCGACGTCAACGCACTTTTGAATATTTGTGCACAGATACGTCCAGTACACATTTGCAAAGTGACGTGCATTTCGTTGGAAATTTGACGAGGCGATCCTAAGATTTTCACGTGTTACAAGAGTAGGCTTCATGCGATGTTTTAGTGCGGCTTCACGCTTGGAGTCGAGAAGAGGTTTTAATTGCTCTGAGTATTCTGCGAACCAGTCCTGAGTTTTGCTTTCCTGGTAGCCAAAAACCGAGCAGGCAGTGTCTGTCAAAAGCGCTTTGACCCTCCCCCACATGTCGCCTATTTGTGCATCGTCACACCAGGTTGAACGCGCGCTGTTTACCAACTCACCAAATTTACTCACCATCTCGTCATTCCTGGTATTCAGAACATTGACTTTCTTCTTACCAGGTGGCCTGGACGAATGGATTTTTTTCTGTGAGAAGGCAACGCGCGCCACCACCAAGGAGTGATCGGTGTCGCATTCCGCACTGTGAAAGGTTCTGGTGTGGAGGGTTTCACGTAGGTCTTTCTTTCTGGAGAGATAAGATAAGATAAGATAAGATAAATTTTTATTCCATAAAATCTTATGCTAGTTGTACATATAAAGTGGTAATAAAATGAATATACTATAGTCGCATATAACTACCTTAATATAATTTTAGAAATTAACGTAGATCCTGTAATACATGACTGAATTATTTAGTACCATTATTCACATAATCTCTTAATCCAAAAATACGTAGTGATCTATACCTAAACTAAGTAAATATTTACTTGTGACTTAGGTATACTATGTTTAGTAGGTCAAACAGTCGCAGCGGAATGCTTACAACATCATTTTTTTCACAACAAACAATAAAACGTAGGTAAAAAGGTCAATGTAAAATATTCCATTTATGATAAAAACAGCTAGTGACATGACTTATAAAATATATTCTATTAAACTATACGTAACTTAAAGTGATAGTAGTGTATTGCTATTAACTATACTTATGTAGTAAAGTTTTATACTATTTTTATCAATAAAACTATAATAACTATAACACATAAAACAAAAATCTATGCATAACTAAAGATAAAATTTTAATCTAGTATAAGTAAGTAAACTGTAAGGTATCTAGTAACCACTATGAAACTACTTCTAATAATCTTTCTGTGTCCTCGTACGCTTTCCCAGTGAGCCAAGATTTAATTACTTTTAGGCATATTTTACTGGGCATCGGATAGATGTTTAATAAAAGATTGACTTTATTGTAAAGGAATGTACCGAGGAAACAGAAAAATCTATGCGAGTTTGCGGAGCAGAATGAATCCTTGGTGCAGACAATGTCCGCACGCCTTTTGCTTATTAAAAGCTGAGGGTCATAGCTGACCAGTGAGTGTTTTTTCATAACAGTGTGCAGAATGAATAGCTGGCGGACACTGAGAACGTCGCACTCAGTTAGCAGCTGAGTCGTTGGGTACCGTATAGGACAAAAATTTGCGACTTTTAGAACTGCCCTCTGAGCTCTTTCTAAATCGATAGTTACCGTTTTATTTGCTCCACCCCAAGATGTAATACAATATACCAGTAGTGATTGGCAAAGTGCATAGTAAATTGATTTAATAAGAGTCCGACTTGCCGCATGTCTGAGGTTTTTAAATACGTAAATTAATTTTCTAACTCTAGCCGTCAGAGATTGAATATGCGCTTTGAAATTGAGGTGTTGGTCAATTATAACTCCCAGGTACTTAATATTTTCAGCACTAGCGAGTTTTGAGCAATTGTTAGTACAGCGATTATTAACAGACGTGCCGGTTATGGGGCAGTTATGAGCTATTATGGCGTGAATATCTTCTGTCGGTTGGGTAGCGGCATTTAAAGAAAAAGTAATATATTTCGTTTTGTCGGCATTTAACGTAAGTGCGTTGGCCTTCAGCCAGCGGCTAACTAGGTTGAAGCCTGATTGTGCATTATTAAAGACGTCATTCCATGAGTCACCATTAAAAAGCAGAGCTGTGTCATCTGCGTAGGATATGAGTCTACCTTTAGGGATGGCAAGGGTACACAAGTCATTAATATAAGTAAGAGAAAGGGTAGGAGCCAGGATACTGCCCTGAGGGACGCCGTAATTAATGGAAAGTTCGTCGCTTAAAATATTGTCGATTGATACTCGCTGTTTTCGGTCTGAGAGATAGTCCTTAAAAATTCTGAGAGCATGACCTCTAATTCCTAGATACTCTAACTTTTCAATTAAGGTCTGTATTTTCACTGTATCAAAAGCTTTCGCGAGGTCTAGGAATATGGCTAGGCACTTTTTTTGGGAGTCGATTTGTCTAATAACATAATCTGTAAGGTCGTGTACTGCGTCACTTGTAGATAATCCTGATCTAAAGCCGTATTGCGAAGATGCCAGCAGTTTGTATTTGTCTAGGAATTTAACCAGTCTTTTAGAGATAATCTTTTCTAATATTTTTGATAATGACGGTAATACTGAAATAGGGCGATAGTTGTTAATACAACTCTTGTCTCCACCCTTGTGAATAGGTTTGACAAGAGCTATTTTAAGAACTTTGGGAAATACACCAGTGGCAAAGCAATAGTTAAAGAGGTGGGTAAGTGGAGGGGTCAAATATTTTCTGTATGTTTTTATGAACGAGCAAGGGATTTTGTCAATACCCGTAGCGCAGTCATTTCTTAATGTCATTATGGTGTTGTCGATTTCGTTTTCGTCTGTATCATATAAAACAAATGTGTTAAAACTTGTATCTCGGAAAGAGGTCATATTGTGAGAGATAGGCAATGACGTGTTACTATTTGCTTTTTCTGCAAGATTTTTTCCTACATTGGCAAAAAAGCTATTTGCTGAGTTGACCGTTTGCCGAGCACTTGCAATATCGGCTATGAGCGATTTAGCAGTGGGTTTTGTATTACTCATGCAAGTTATGTTTTTGATGACTTTCCATAATTTATTTTTGTCTTGACCTGCTTTAATGATTTCCGATTTCTCATATTGGCGTTTTAATTTTTTCAACAAGTTATTACAATAATTACGATAGCGTTGATATGTGATTTTAAGGATGTCATCATTGGAGTTTTTTAACAGTTTTTTATGCATTCTGTCACGATTTTTAATGCAGCGCAACAATCCAGGGGTAATCCAAGGCTTAATTATTTTCATTTTGCATGGCACAGTTATGGTCACGGTGTTATTCTCTATAATCCGAGTTAATGATGTGATTAAGTATTCCATGGCTTGGTTGGCATTTGTTGTGTTATAAATAGGCGTCATATCGAGATTTTCTAAATCATGAGTAACTGCTCCACTGTCTAGCTTAGTCTTAATAAAGGTGTTATATGACTTTGAATAGTTGCGAGGTAAACAAAGTAACAGAGAACTGTGGTCGGTTAAACTACTATTCAGCACTAAAGTTTTTATAGCGAGCTTTGACTTGGCAATAGCATGATCGAGACAATTTTTTTCCCTCGTAGGGTGGAGGTGGGTAGGGAGATATCCAAGGAATGCCAATTGGGTGAGGTATTCAAAATAATTTCGGTCTTGTGAGCCATTTTTGATATCAATATTCAGGTCTCCCATAACAAGGACATTCTTATATGTAGATAACTGTGTTAGGACTTCACTTAGGGAGTTTAAAAAGTTATTTATGTTTTTATAGGAGGGGGAACGGTAAATGCCTACGATCGCAGTATCAGTGCCTATTTTAGTTATTAAGCAGTTTGCGTCTAAAAATATATCGGGTTCTTCCACGCTTATATAATTAATATTTTCTTTAACATAGAATACGACCCCGTCATTCTGCAACACGTTTGTTTTTTCACTCACATAAGAATTGTAGCCGCTTATTTGAGGGATCGTTTGGGCAGTGGACAACCAACACTCGGTCAAAACAATTATATCTACCTCAGAATTAATTAAGCTCAGCAAAGCTAAAAGACCGTTGAAATTACAATTTAAGCTTCTTACATTTTGTACAAATATTTTTAAATTTGGGGCAAATTTATTCAGAATATCAGAACATTTATCTGGGTCACACACTAACGATTCATACTCACACGAGGCGTCAATGTCATCAAGCAAATCGGTGGTTGAATTACCCATTAAAGTTGATGATAAGTGCGACAAGCGATGGTAGGAGGCGGCGCTCTAGGCGCCCTCATAGTCAATGGAACTTAAATATCTGGTCTGCGCATTTTTCTTTGCTGGGCACTGCTCATCTCCGGTTTTGTGATTCGACGGTTTCTTGAAGCGCTGGCAGGTAGCACATTTAGGAGGCTCTGTCAGCTTAGTACACTCCTTAATGCTATGCCCCTGCGATCCACAATGACCACATGTTGGCTCTGTATCCCTGCAGAATTTAGCTGAATGGCCAAACTGATGACACAAATAACACCTCGTTAAAAGGGTAAAGTCTCGGACAGGGCAGGAGGACCAATTTATGTAAGCTCGTTGTTGATGCACCAGCATTCTCCTGATTTCAGCTGAGCATTCTATAACGTAATTGCAGGTAGATAGGTCCTTTTTGCCAGATTTATGACTAAGTCTGACTGAGTTCATAAAAAGGTCTCTAGGGAATTCAGGTTGCAGGTCTAGAATATTCTGTTCAAATATACAATCGAACACATCTTTTTCGGGCAAACTCGTTGGGATTCCCATTACAATTATTTTAGGTCTTCTTTTGGCCGCGTCTTCAAGTTTGAGTCCTGATTGTTGGAGGTGCTCAGATTTTTTGAGCTTCTCAAGGTCATCCTTTCTATCCGTGCTAATTATGACACCTCCATTTTTTGTCTTCCTCATTCCGCGAACATGTAGTTTAAGGGCTTCGGGCTTAATTAGGTTTTGGACGAGTTTTTTTGTGTCCTCACTTGACTTGTCCTTATCGGCCGGATAAATTGCGATGCTGCTGGTTTTCGACGGTATCACCGATGAATTTTTTCCTGTTCTGACCATGTCGGCAAACGATTGTTTCGGGTCTTTCTCTTTTGGTAGAACTTGCAGAGACTGCTTGAGTTCCTGAAGTTGGGTGCTAAACTCTTTTTGCTGTTTAAAAGCTTGCACTTGTGAATGATAAATCAAAAGATTCGATTTAGCCGATTGATATTGCACGGCCAGTTGAGAAACTCCACCCATAACGCTCTTACTGAGGCTGCTAATTCTCAGTTTTTGGTCTGAATTTAATTTTCCCTCACTGGAAATAGTGCAGATTTCTGTAAGGCGCATTTCAATTTGAGTTAACCAACCACTGATTTCTGAAGTTGTGACCGTTTCCGGCACATCCGAGGGCGCGGGGGTAGCGGGAGTCCTAGTGGGAGTTTCCATGGCACGCGGTATTCTTTCCGGAGGAGGTGATCGTAAGGTCCGGGAACTTTTATTAAAGGCGTCCTCACCAGACATTGCAACGTTGTAAATTTGCAGCCATTACCGTACGTAAACACACGCGACACTCACAGTTTGTATAAAGTGCTGACACTAATTTGACACGGTTAATATATTATTGATGTTATAACATAAATAAATTCAAAGATTGCGCTTGACACAACCACCTACGACGGCAGATGCTCAATCTCCTCAGGAACCTGACATACGATAGACGGAGGGTGGATCAAAGGGCGTCCATTATTTCTTAAATTCTAGATCCAGACTCTGCTTCATTAGGAGGTGGCCGATCCACGATCCTGAGTTAGTCTTTTACTTAATCTAGCCGTGAGCATTCCTACTTTCTTTATAGGTGAATGGCCCCTGACCATTTATGCTTCAGTGGCTCCTGAGGAGAGGATCATATCTAGCTGGTGCCAGTGCCCCGAGCGAGGGTGTTTCCATGAAACTTTGCGAGTCAATTTGCCCTTAAAGTACGTATTGGTGACACAAAGTAGGTTTCTAGAACAAAACTCCAGCAGGCGCTGACCATTTCCGTTTTGTTTACCGATACCATGTTCACCAATACAGTTCGGCCACGCATCATGATCCTGCCCAACTCTGGCGTTGAAGTCACCTAGAATATACAGGCGATCAGAAGATTTTACACTGCGCACTGTCTCATGAAGCTGCCCGTAAAAACGGTCCTTGGCCTCGTCCGTTGATGGCAGTGTCGGAGCGTATGCGGAGATGACCGTCATATAACCACTGGTTGTGTTAATACGCAACACCATTATACGCTCAGAAACGCCACGAGGCATTTCGATTGCTTTTAGCAAATCATTACGAACGGCAAAGCCAACACCGTGCTCACGAACAGCATCAGCCTCCTTACCCCTCCAGAAGAAAGTGTATTGCGCCTCGCGCAGTGAGCCTTCATCAGGTAGCCTGGTTTCTTGTAGAGCCGCTATCGAAATGTTCAGCCTTTCCAGTTCCATACTAATTACAGCCGTCTTACGCAGGTCACATGCGTTGCTGTTGCTTGAACCTCCCACGGTGTCCGGGAGGCCTGTCCTCATAGTACGGACATTCCATGACGCAATGCGCATGGATAAGCATGTTCCGTTGTTGTTAACTTTGGACTGATTTATAGCAGGTGATTTACATTACGACACCGGTCGTCTAGTTGAAAGCTAGTGCTCCCTACACCCACAAGGAGCAGACCGGCACCGAGGCGGATCGGTACCTAACTGGCCGGGGGCTGCCCGGCTTAAGCGGGCGGTAACTGATCAGTGGGCCTACGATGGACCCTCCCACTGTCAGGAGTGACCCCTAGCGTCCAAACTTACGCCTATCTGTTTGGACTTATAACTGGTCACTGCCACTCCCCGTGTTGTTTTCCACGTGGCTAGCCATCGTGGGTGAAGTTTCCTCTCCACAGACACTGCATCGCCTGGGACGCAAATGAAGAGACACAGGGTTGCCCAAGACCTGTGACCCTCTCTCGACCTCACCGACTGGGTCCGCGGGAAAGACAAGTCAATACGCGCGGAGTCGGATCGGCTGCAGGTGCATGACGGCTGGCACCGAGCCGGGTTTTGTTCCAAGTTTTCCTTCTCTGGTGCTATCTCTTCCGTTGAACAGCAGGAGGACCACGCGCAGGCGAGACAAGCCGGGGAACAAAGGTGTTATTCGCTCCCTCCCCTCCCAGTACCTATTATAGGTAATAGAATAGGCCTACGTCCAGCAGTGGACTGGGATAGGCTGATGATATGTGACGTGAAAACGGACCTCTAATGCCGGCTACAGGTTTTTTACAGCAGCAAGACCAGCGGCTTTTACACCAAATCTTGAAACAAAGTTATATGCAGATACTCTACACACTTTTTTCGTCTCCAAACTTGCAGCACAATAACTTGCACGTATAAACTCACATCATCAGCCTGTGATAGTTCACTGCTGAACGTACTTAGGCCTCTCCTATTAACTACGCGTATAGACGCATTAGGAGGTAAATGCCCATAATCGCCACGCTGGGCAAACGGATTGGCGATCGCAGTAATGTGTCTACTATGATGACGCTGCTGCCCATCACCAATATTTTATCAAATAACGGTCAGTGACACTTCAATCCCTCAGTCGACTCTTACGACACCCGCAGGAGTTGGGGTGGTGACAAATGTATACTTAGGTACCTACTGCCGTCACCACACGGCGTATAAACTCAGCTTTATCTTATTATCTGTTTTCTTTTTCAGTACTTTCATTCACAATATTTACCGTTGTAAAGAGCTGCTCTTATTTCAAAGCAAAGTGAATTGTGTTTTGGCAGCCATGGTGTTTGTTGCTTTCTGCAGCGGCTTACTACTGGGAGCGGCGACGTGCGGCACACAATTTGGAAAATTCAATAATCCCATACTAAACTGTATAGACAACTACTTCATTCCTGACAGTATAAGTATTGAAGATACTTTCCACAGTATTACATAAGATTTTTTGTAAGTTTTTAATTAATATGGATATCTTTTGACGTTCGTTCTGTAAGTAAATTAGGTATGTACTTTATTTTATTATAATTATTTTAAGTAAATTGAATTGTTGTTTTATTGATCCTTGTTATCTGAATGTCATACCCTCAAGTTTTATACCTTTTTGACCCCACGTCACCTGTGTCAAAATCGAATTTGAGCTTTACGCACATGCGACTTTACGCGTATTGGTCCTTGTCCTTGACGCTATACCTGCGGTGGGGTTATTCCCACCTGTTACCACCAACTTGACACCAGTGGTCACAACTGGGATTTTTTTTCCCTCCTGTTACCACCAGAGTACTTGGTGGTACTGGGATTTTTTTTCCCACTAGTTAAAAAATCCCAGTTGTTACCACTGGTGTCAAGTTGGTGGTAACAGGTGGGAATAACCCCTGCGGTGCCGATATATCCGTCATTGACGTCCAAAAGTTAATACACGCAATTTTTAATTAGGGTGTACTGGATAGCAAACCTCCATACAAAGGGGTTTGGGTACTTTGGGTAAAGTTGGCGTCGTTTTTAAATTTTGGCGGCCACTCATGAAAGTGGTAAATTTGAAAAGAGCAATTTAAAATAAAGTTATTTTATTATGGAGTGCATATAGCTAAATTATATCGGAGCCGAGATATCATACTTTAAAGTTTTATTTTAGTAAGGACTCACATTTATTTTTGAAATGCATCGGAATGACTTAAAACTACTATTGTGTATGCCACGTAAAACATAACCTTAACCTCATAAGGTAACTTTGGACATAAGGTTCTTTTTCGGTCAATGATTATTTAGAGATAGTTCCTTTTTTCTTTAACACGGCGATTTTATGACGGATGTCGATTAACGTCTGTATTGAACGTAAATTATGTCAAAGGTTTTATGTCGCATTTTAAACAACAATTAAAAGTATTCATATTTATAGACTTTATGCGTGTTTTTTCAGGTATATAAATAAATGTAGACAAGCGAATCGTATGTTTTCGGGTAGGTACCTAATAACATTTAATAGCAGTGTTTTACCTTACAATAAAACACTTATTAAGCGAAACACCTTATTCGAAACCTACATAAATATTTGAGAGTGGCAATCTTGTTTACTTTGACGTGACGGTTGCTGATTTGACTATACCCTACTCCATTTTACCCCCACTACCAGTTTCCTGTTTCTGCCACCAGAGTGGGGGGAGAGCACGGCGGGAGCCGGTGCTCGCCCCCTCGTCATTGGTTCTCAAATTAATGTTTTATTTACGTTTTGCAATGTTCCACAAAAGCAGTGATATAATATATAGATACACCACCATAACAAAAACTACACAAAGGTGAAGTGAAAGTGCTAAAATTTGTAGTGAGTTAGTGAAAAGTTACTTTCTGTGAGTGTGGATCATTGCATTTTAATCTACCGCCAGGCAGGATTAAAAACTGTAGGTTTCGAATAAGGTGTTTCGCTTAATAAGTGTTTTATTGTAAGGTAAAACACTGCTATTAAGCTTCTGCACCGTTATTCGAAACCTACATAAATATTTGAGACCTGTTTGTTATCGCCTGGTGGCCAGACACCAATGTGAGTCATATGAAAGAAAACAACTAAGTAACTGGTAAAGTTACAGTTGTATTCATGTGTGATGAGAATAATAATGTTCTTCTATATTATGATATATGGATTAAAACACATAATATACAACAATAAATGTTTATTGAAAAACAACAAGTTTATTTCAACTTAATCTAGGCTTATCTTAAACCTGAATACATTGTTTCATAATTATGTATAACACATATTGTAATAATCAACTGGTAGAAAGTACAAAATGACTAAATGTACAATAGTTATTTCAATTATGTTGTATTGTAATTTATTCTAAATAAATCAATCAAACGTATATGTATTTTTTTATTTATTATGTACCCTAATGCTACAAAGTATTCCATAAGATCTTCTTACAACTATATTTCATATTAATAAGGGAGTAAAACATTCAGTTACAGCTGAGACGGGTGGCGATTGTCGAATTTCTCTACAGTAAAAGTTAGAAAAAATGTTTCGTGAGTTTTTTGATAGCTGTACATGATGCGGCCTTGGGCGTGCCACATGTTGTTAGAATTAGATTGAAAGACCTACAAATCCCATGTCTCTCGTGAGTAATTAAGCTTTCTAGTTAAATAATGTGATATTTTGAGTTAAATGCAAACAAATAACCTTTTTTAATCTAATACATTATAGGGTTTAAATTCTCACATTCTTGATTTTGAGTTACATGCCACCCTGACAGAGGCACAGCCAGTTTTGACCCAAACATTGGCCAACATATTATGGATGTATCACATACAATATAGTCATTTCTTTACATATAGTAAAGTAAGGTCATAGAACCTAATAATATATGATCTGAACATAACAACAATAGGATAGAGGCACGTTTTGAACATTCCTAAAAGCTATTTTCCACTAAAGCCACTTTTTAACCAGTCTACTGAGGTAGGTCGTTATTCCACATAGGTACTTACTTTGTTTACTTTTGGAGTTTCCTTGCAAGCGTATGTGACGCTAAGTTGATCTGCATATTATGGTCTGTTAAGGTAGCAATCGCAGACTTTTACATTTAAGTGGTGGAATAGGACATGCTTAATTTTTGATGAAAGTTAAATATAAATGCAGCAAACTCGGAAACTCGCTTATTATCGTTTTAATTCATTTATGAGCGGAGCTTATAACATCTATCGCAATTTCTTGCTATTATTTGCAGGGTGTTATTTTCTAAAAAGCAAATTCAAGTTGCATCGGTGTTGTAGACAGCGAAATTAAACGATATGTCTATGACGATACTTTTCTTTGCGAAACCAAACTGATAATGACCACTTGACGCGATGTCTCGAGTTTAAGGTCATAAGCGCCAGGCATAACGCGTCGCTTACGACGTTTGTGTCACAAAGATTTTTATCAACGGCGGGTGGTAGTCTTATGTCGCAGATTCGATTAGTTCGCTTTATTTTCACTTTTTAAAGTCACTTTCTGCATTAAATATTTGTTTAATCACGTGTAAAATATTCACTTGCACGATTTGTTTAAAGTTTGTATACAATCACTTAAATTTCACAATAGTAAACAAATTATTTTTAAGCTGCTAAAGAGCAGTGTTACGCGTCGTCGTACGTTCGCGCTACCCTCTCGTTCCTCTTCGTTCCTTAGGAAGGCAACTACTGAATTGTTGTCGCTTTGTATTATCAGGGACGAGTTTGCTAGGTAATGGCAACAACATTTTAAGGCATTTAGGACCGCGAGCATTTTTCTTTGATTTGAATCAAGGCTTGACTCTTCTTGGCTCTATTGCCCGCATAATTTTATATTTGCTTTGTTTATCGAACATGACAGTTCGTGCAGCGCTTCAATTGGTATAGGGAATCGACAACGTATGAGCTGGTGAAGGGGCCTCGCGCAACATGCTAACAGGGCTCTGTGATTGAGGCAACCACGAGGTACCGGAAAACTGGCGAAGTTTAAGGAGCCCACAATGCTTTGAATTTCGTTTTCACAGGCGGATTCTTGCTTCAAAAGAGCATTTGTTTCAGGGCCAAACATTTATTTTTGTTGGCACGAGGGTCCCGACAAATTCCCAGGTATTCTATGATCCATCGAGGGGTAAGGATAGACTGGCATGACTGACCTTTAGTTGCTAAGGCTTGTCGTGATAAGGACCGAGGGTCCTGATTTGCAAGGAGAAAATCGTCTAAATTGACTAAATCTCGAATAAACCCTTTTCTCTTTGGATCTGGGCAACCCAATTGGTCAGAGATGACCTTGAGGTAAGCAGATCATCTGCAGTTGACCTGTTTGCTATTGACAATCAGTCTTAGAAACCGTTTGTGCACAGGCAGATGGAAATAGGCGTTTAACAGATCTATTTTTAGTAGCCAATCTGAGGGTTGAATGAACCCTGAAATTCGGTGCTTGTTCACCAACTTGACCTTTATGATCGGTAAGTATAGACTTCCATTTCTTAAATTGAATATTGGACGTAACAATCCGTCGCTTTTTAAGGTTAGGAACATCGGCGAGACAAAACTGGGAGTGTAATCTGCTGGTTCTAGCACGCGCGCCCCAATCACTGTTTGAATTGTTTCTTGCATTTGGCAATGGTAACAGGGGCCCTAGGTAAAACGGAATTCGAAAACCTTGAATCAATTTTATTAGCGGTCGTGGGGTATTTAACGATTATCATCTTTCCACAAAGTTTTTTAACTGACCCGCTCGAAAACTCTTGCAGTTAGAATTTACTAGTTCACTCAAAGTCCCTGCGTGGGAAGATTGGACCTGCGGTCCTTTCTAGAGTTCGGGTAGTATTTTAATAGGCATAGGAGTCTTTGGGTCTCGGGCCCACGCTACGCCGGCGAGGCTTTCTTTGGCCTTGGCTAATATTTGCAATTAACAGGTACAGATGGCCGAAAGGGATCGAGCCAGCCCATTGGTAAGTTATATTTGCCATGCGCAGGCAATGGTAAGAAAGGCTTCATAAAGCAGTGAGACTAATCTCGAATGCCCTGCGTGGGCTCTTTTTGAGCATTACTACCCAGATCAGCACTTGCTTGCGCAGTAGGCTTAATTTAGGTTGGCGGACAGAACGGCAAAAACCTTTTTTGTAACAAAGGTCTAGGCGTATTCAGAAAGTAGTTAGACTGGTCATAAATGCCCTGCGTGGGCCTTTTTTAAGCATAACTACACAGATTTGCACTTGCTTGCGCAGCAGGCTTATTTTGGTTTGGCGGTCAGACCGGCAAAAAAGTTTTTGTAAGAAAGGTCTAGTCATATTCATAAAGCAGTTAGACTGTTCGTAAATGCCCTGCGTGGGCCCATTTTGAGCATATAACGACACAGATTAGCACTTGCTTGCGCAGCAGGCTTATTTTGGTTTGGCGGTCAAACCGGCAAAAAAGTTTTTGTAAGAGAGGTCTAGTCATATTCATAAAGCAGTTAGACTGTTCGTAAATGCCCTGCATGGGCCCTTTTTGAGCATAACTATACAGATTAGCACTTGCTTGCGCAGCAGGCTTATTTTGGATTGGCGATGGCGGTCAGACCAGCAAAAAAGTTTTTGTAATAAACGTCTAGTCATATTCATAAAGAGGTTAAGACTGTTCGTAAACGCCCTGCGTGGGCCCTTTTTGAGCATAAGTACACAGATTAGCACTTGCTTGCGCAGCAGGTTTATTTTGGGTCGGCGGTCAGACCGGCCAAAAAGTATTGGAAATTTCTCAGTTTTTAGATAGCTGACGCTAAGGATTATTTTTGAAAAAGTAATATGAGTTCGGAGGTAATCTTTTTTATGGACTCTTTCACAATTTTATATAATTAAGGAGGATATAATTAGGGGATGCAAACCGTTTTTGGAAAGTATGGAAAAAATCGGTTAATAACCGGTTATTCATTGTAATCACATACAAATAAAACCCGGTTTGCACGCCCTATATATAATCTAGTCTCTGTTGGATAAGGTCAGCGCGGTGACCACATGTTAGTCGCAATATTCGCGATGCATCATTAGTATCTTATGAAAATTACCCTCCATAACAATAAGCGTTGATTTTATTTTCTAACGTATGAGGAGATAGTTCATACTCATCGTTACGAGACCATGCTATTATCGTGCAGCTTCATTTGAAAAATCTATGGCTTTAATTTCATTCGCCTACAAAGGCCGATTGGGAGCACTAAGGATTTGTACCTCTGAATATCGGACGCTTGATCAGTTTCGGAATCAAAATGTCGAACAAAGGTTATAAGGTCAACATGAGGAGGCGAAGATTTTAAAACGGACGATTCTTTTAAAACAGTGTTAAATGCAACTTTAGTGTCAAACCACTAACATTAACAACAGGCGGTTCAAATTTCCTCAGCCTCATATAACTCGCCGCTCACGTTGCCCTCTATTTCAAGGTATATTACTCATGGATTACAACATGTCACCAATACAGTTTTGGATATCGCCAACCTGTTTTGTAATTTGTTCTATGGCATCCTTACTCCGCCTTCGGCTCCCATGCCGGAGTGGGTATAGTATCTCCTGAATCGGACAATGAGCTAGTGCTTGATGCACTAAATGTGTCCGACGTCGTTATTTTGCAAAAAACTCTGCAAAATAAAATAGGATTAATAACAAATTTTATATTCGAACGGTAAAACCGTTAATTTTTCAAAAATATAATTTATATATTCACTTACATGAACCGTACCGAGACGTACGGTTCATCCCGCCGTGCTCTCCCCCCACTCTGGTGGCAGAAACAGGAAACTGGTAGTGGGGGTAAAATGGAGTAGGGTATAGTCAAATCAGCAACCGTCACGTCAAAGTAAACAAGATTGCCACTCTCAAATATTTATGTAGGTTTCGAATAACGGTGCAGAAGCTTAATGTCAATTATATGGTTCTTGGGATGGGGTAGGTATCAAGAACATATTGATCCCCCGGCATAGTTGTTAGAGAGAGTGATTCGCCAAGATAATATTGAGAATGAAGTTTACGACGAGCCAGAAAATGTGTAAAAAAGTAATTCAACGTAATACTAAAAATTACAAATGATCTGGGAAAAGGGACGTTATTGTCATTGGCGCTTACGGCGTAATGAGCCATGTTTGTATACAAATACGACGTCACCGGACGTAAGAGCCATCGACAATAAGGCCCCTTATCCCAAATAATGTCACATATATTATGTTGTGTTGTATACATAAGAAAGCATTAGTAACAATTCCAATCTAAAAACTAATCTAATTAGGTACATTTCCTACTTGGAAATATGTCAAAACATTTTGCATGTATGCATCACACCTGTGTTTCCTTATGGTGTAGTCAGAGGGTGAACCGTCTATTTAAACCATTTTGCATCATTTTTAATGTTCACTAAACAGACAGCATAGAAATCGCATAAGAAAATACAGATGCATTTTCATATACCTAAGATCTTCTTTTTTTAAGTCGGTTAAATTAACTATTATACTTTGAGGGCAATATCCTTGTATCTTTGTTAGTAGTATTATCGAGTTAAATAAGCCTGTAGTCATCTAAGCTGTCTCCTAAACCTGTCTTAGTTAGGTATATTCACTGGTCCAATAATATTGTTCGAAGGGCCATATCTTGGCTCCGATATTACTTACGGCAAAACTTATTTTGTAAATAAGCTAATCTAAGGGAGCACTACAAAATAGTAGTAACATAAACGATGGCCGCAGAAAAAAAAAATGACGCCACTAGTCCATACAAAAATACCCAATCCCCTTTCGACATCAAGTTGACAAGATCCTCCATCTCAGATAGCCGACAATATGTAAACCCCTTGTTCATAAACGTCTCTAACTTAGCAAGTAGCCCACCTAACGAAGACCAAAAGTTGCCTATCGGGGGAAATAACTCGTGTATAAGCGAATTTTGGCATAGTTGTAGGGAATGGTGTTTTAAACCACGTACTAAAAGTACTGGTGATTAGGGGTGGAGCTAACGGGGGGAGAGGGGTGTAAAGGTCCTAATTTTTAATTTTTCTTAAATAACTCGTAAACCTGGCTTGTAGCAAAAAACGTTCTAGTACATAAGTAATCTACATAAAATTCTCTACAAAAAAGATAATGCATGTTTCCTCTGGTATCAATGTGTCATGAGATAAGAAAGCAAGAAGATGGATACTATAGAAATAAACACATTTGTTTAAGTAGGTATGGCACGTACAGAATGATCGCGAGCATTCCAAAAGATTTTAATGCTCAATCCCTGACCACATTTAGAGTCATGTTATATAAAATTTCCTGGATTCGGCTTGGTTTCAGAGATAATCAACCTTTTTTTCGAAATAAGTTTTTAGACGTAACTTGTCATAAAACTTCTTTTTGATTACAATGCTACCACAATGTGTTTTAATATTACCACACCTTTTGCCTGGCTATCAAAAAATGGGAATAAACATGACGAAATAACCTGTCCCTAAAAAAATATAAAAATAAATAATTTTAACAAATTGTTGCTATGATAAAAAGTACTGGAAATGTTAAAAAGTATTGAAAAAGTCTAAAAAAAAAGAAAAAAAAGTTTTTTTTTGGTGGTATTTGACATTAGGTTTCATAATAATTTTTGTTTGTTTTGATGTCTAGAATGCATAGTTAAAATCTTTTGACGATGATTATGAGAATATTTTAGGTTTGGAAGATAATTAGGAATTTTATTTTTACGAATAAGCATACAGGGCGCGCCCAGGCGCGAGCATTCCAAAAGATTTTAAGTATGCATTTTAATAATTTTTTTAGGGACTGGTTAATTCGTCAAGTTTATTCCCATTTTTTGATTGCCAGGCAAAAGGTGTGGTAATATTAAAACACATTGTGGTAGCATTGTAATCGAAAAGAAGTTTTATGACGAGTTACGTCGAAAAACTTATTTCGATAAAAAGGTTGATTATCTCTGAAATCAAGCCGAATCCAGGAAATTATTTATAACATTAAAGACTCTAAATATGGTCACGAATTGAGCATTAAAATCTTTTGGATTGCTCGCGAGCATTCTGTATGTGCCATACCTACTTAAACAAATGTTTATTTCTTTAGTATTCATCTGGACTGGAGAAGGCTGGGTATCAACATAAACGGCGAGTACCTCACTCACCTTCGATTCGCTGACGATATAGTAGTCTTGGCTGAAACCTTGGAGGACTTAAGTACTATGCTCGTTGGTCTCAGTAAAGCCTCCGAGCGAGTTGGTCTTAAGATGAACATGGATAAGACGAAAATCATGTCAAATTCCCATTTAGCACCAACTCCCGTAATAATCGGAGACTTTACACTCGAAGTTGTAGACGAATATATATACCTAGGACAAACTATCCAGTTAGGTAGGTCCAACTTCGAGAAAGAGGTCAATCGTCGAATCCGACTCGGTTGGGCAGCGTTCGGGAAGCTACGACACATATTTTCGTCCAATATTCCGCAGTGTTTGAAGACGAAAGTCTTTGATCAGTGTGTGTTGCCAGTGATGACATACGGTACTGAAACGTGGCCGCTTACAATGGGCCTCATAAGAAGGCTCAAAGTCACCCAAAGGGCAATGGAGAGGGCTATGCTAGGAGTCTCTCTGCGTGATCGGATTAAAAATGAGACCATCCGCAGCAGAACCAAAGTAACCGAAATAGCTCTCCGAATCGCTAAACTGAAGTGGCAGTGGGCGGGGCACATTGCGCGTAGAACCGATGGCCGTTAGGGCGGGAAGGTTCTTGAGTGGCGGCCACGTACCGGAAGGCGTAGCGTGGGTAGGCCCCCCACAAGGTGGACTGATGACCTGGTGAAGGTCGCAGGAGTCCGCTGGATGCGGGTGGCGCAGGACCGGTCATTGTGGCAATCTTTGGGAGAGGCCTATGTTCAGCAGTGGACGTCTTTCGGCTGATATGATGATTCATCTTCGTACTTTCTTATCTCATGACACATTGATCCCAGAGGAAACATGCTTATATCTTTTTTGTAGAGAATTTTATGTAGATTACTTATGTACCTACTAGAACGTTTTTTGCTATAAGCCACGGTTTACGAGTTATTTACGAAAAATTAAAAATAAGGACCTTTACACCCCTCTCCCCCCGTTAGCTCCACCCCTAACCACCAGTACTTTTATTATGTGGTTTAAAACACCATTCCCTACTACTATGCCAAAATTCACTTATACACGAGTTTTTTCCTCTGAGTTTCCTTCGTTTGGTGTACTAAAGCTGCTAAGTCTTGTTTCTCCTTTTTCGATCTTATCAATATGTCTAAAAGATTGAAAGTTGCCAATTTCTAAGAATGAACATTTGACAGTTTAGAAATGAGCCTCATATATATGACGTTAAGACCATCGGAAAAATTGTGAGTCTTACCCTCATATTAATAAGGATTAAGGCTCAGGTGTAGTTATTTTACGAAATCGCTCATCTTTGCGATAGTATATTGGAGTAACTAAAGGATTCTTGTTAGTTAGTATTTTAAAATATAACGGAAGATCACTTAAATTTTAAAGGAATAAGTGGAGTACTTTTTTATTTTTGTTCTTAGTTTTTTAATAATGTACCTACCTCAAACAGCTCCTAGCTGTTTCATGATTTTTGACTAGAGGTTGTTCACTTTTTTATAATCAAAATGATATTAAAGTGGTATGTAACTTATATATATGAGTTGGAAATTGAGTCGTCTAAGGATTAAGTGGAACACTTTTTTTCATTATCATACATATTTTTTTAATAAATTCGAATTTAGTTAGAACAAATTTAAGAAAAAATACCATAGTTTAGTAGATAAATTAGAGTACTTATAAAGCATATTTCATAAAAATAATAATACAAAAATAAACATCAATTCATGTCTAATTAAAATGTTATAAATTTTATTAGATGTCATGAAAATTTATATTGGAAAATCTAGATACAGTATTGTATGAATCAACATCCTCGCTAAACAAGGTTAGTTATAATTGTGTTTATGGATACTAAATAATAATATATATTTATCAAAACTATTTTTTTGTAATACCAATGGTACCTTTTATCTTAACAATTGCAATTCATATGCATTAATTCATTATTAACGATTTTCACTTTCAAAAGTATACTGGACTCTTAATCGATTAGTCAAAAGTTAATTCTTAGAAATCAGCAACTACAAGAGACATTTATGAATAAGGGGTTAAGTAGATAATTATATTCATACATTTCTAACCGAAACAGCTCTAACAATATTTATGAAAATAGCTGTGTAAAGGTTACCAGGGCAAGTAATCAATCTGGTTTGGTCTTATCTTTGGGAAACCCATAATTATATTTATTATTATGTTTTCTTACTTGATATGCAAGCCCTGCAAGGTAGTTAATGGAACTATTAGAAAAGAAGTAACACATTTTTAATAAAATCATATTTATTTTAATACTACCATCTGCATGTGACATTTTGGTTTATACTTACAATCAACTTTGTTACCGAAATGTTTAAAGTGATTATCAAGCAAAATAACTGTGATAGATGGTATAACAAATTTTTAATTCAAGGAGGGACCAACCCTTTGACAGAATACTTTAGGATGAGAGAAGTAAATATAAAATTATTATACTTTAGTGCAAAACATGTTAAACCTAAATACTCTTCCAACAATCCACACACATGTTTTTGCCCAGCAAAGTAATGTACCTCTACTTAAGTTCTCACATTCATAGTTACCACAATAATTATTGAATCTCCACAGTAGCACACAAGCACTGGGTTGTAGTTTCTATTTTATTGTAGACATACAATCTATGTGACATTCTTCAGGCACAGGCATTGAATTCAAAACTCAAAGCCAGTTCTGTTATACAAAAACTTATCTCTTACACAAGTAATTTAGTGATTAAATAAATAAATCAATGACCTGAAATATTCAGGAAATGTAACTGTTAAAACTGAATGCATATGTGGTATTAACATACAAGGAAAAAATATCTATTGTGTATCAGACAGTATTATAATAGAGAAAATATTCCAGTTTTGCCTAATGTCTCTTTTTACACTGCTTAAGGCGCAATTACTGTTAAATGTAAAGTGTGACACAAGAAAATTGATGTTTTACATGTTTGCAACTCACAAATACTCAGGTTATACTATTTGTGTCAAAAGTATTAGTTTTCTTCTATTATATGAAGAGATTAGTACATTTTCACTAATCTTCATCAATATTTATTGTTGTTGTGGTTCTATAATTAGCTTGATGTAGTCAAAGGTTAAGCTTACTTTTCCTCGCACCATTCATTTTCCTTGCGTACCTGGTCTTCCTCTGCGGCCGTGAAATCGTTCTTAATATTGAAGGTCTTGCGAATCTCCTCTGGAGTCTTTCCCTTGATCATATTTGCAACTGTCTTGCATGTCACATCCAACTAACCTTTGATGTCTAAGTAATTCGCCGCTAAAATGAGCTCAAAAAGGGTCCCCTGGTCGACTTTCAAGAAGTCGGCGTCCCAGGACGAAATGTCGTCTGTCCTTTTCTCCTTGTTCTCGTCATCATCTTGTAGCGGAGGATCGTCTTTGTGGTATGTAGCCCATTGGATTACTTTCTTTTAATATAGCAGAATTTACATTAGGCAACGGCACGGATTCTTCCTCTTCCTCGTCCATGCCAAGATCTTCCAACATAGTTTTGATGGTGACGGAACATTTTGCTATTTTCAACATCAACATCGAAGATCTCGTTATCAGACGACTGTAACTTTATATTCGGCATCTGCAACAAAACGAACAAAGATGTTAACAAAAATACGCAACGCCATCTTAAAATTATCACATATAAAAACTATTGCACTTCATAGCGAAATATAACACACTCACTTTTTAATATGCAATTTATATTGTATATATAGAGAACTAAAGAAAATTCACCACACTAGAAACTGAGCAGTACTCAAAATTTATAAATAAAATTTGATGATTCCGTTTATTCAGCCACGAACGCGAATGAAATTATATTATGAGTCGCATTGAGTGATATCGCAGATTGAATGAAATGAATGAATGGAATTGCACCAGTGTGCCCAGCAGGAATAAAAATAAAGGCTCTACAGACTGTATTGTTTTAGTTAGACCAACAGCCGGGTTTCCGTATCATCGTCAGCTTGTACTTATGACAGCGAC
>JALPQI010014855.1:0-38315 GCA_025490895.1 Thaumatotibia leucotreta
TAACTACAGCAACATACTATAAGTCCAAGACTGAGTTGGCCGGCGCCGGAACGTCCTAGTGGGCATAGTCTACGCTACCGGCTACGGTCATGGTATGGTACGGTCTAGTGGGCAGAGACCATAATGGTAAGCAGCTGACGTAGGTACCAAACAAATACTCCTACTCGCCTCAGCGAAATTTCAAAAGTGCACTGCATAGAGAATGCATTTATTTCTTGTATAACTAAAAAATCGGGGGTTGCCTGTTGCAGGCGCGGACTGCCCTACGATGTGATAGTATTTTATACTTAAAACAGCACCTTACCATACATAAGTACAGTGTAAGGCGGCGGGGGCGCGTTCAAGTGCCTCCAATCCCCCCCTTGGATCCGCGCCTGGCCTGTTGATTGTTATTAAACTAATCGTATTATAAGTCATAAGCCAGAGATGCAATGCAACACTTCTGTTTTCTGTATCTACCTAACTTATTGTTCTAGAACGGAGAGCGTCTTGACGTAGGTAATGTATTTACTAAATAAACATATACTTTACTTATCTTATAATAATGGACTATTAACCACAGTTAAAGAATTAAAATCAGTATTCTATCTTCCTGGGAGGCTAATATATCTTGTGTTTTTTTTTTTTTTTTTATACCACGTCGGTGGCAAACAAGCATACGGCCCGCCTGATGGAAAGCAGTCACCGTAGCCTATGGGCGCTCGCAACCCCAGGGGTGTCACATGCGCGTTGCCGACCCAATAAGAACTTGTACACTCCTCTTTTGAAGAACCCCATACTGTAGTCCGTTGGGAAAACCTCGGCAGGGAGCTCATTCCACAGACGGACCGTCCGCGGGAGGAAGTTCCTCTGAAACCGCACGGTGCGCGACCATTTAGGTTGCAAGGTGTGAGGATGAGCGCCCAGTCGGTGGCGAGCGGTGCGATGATGAAAAGTGGACGTTGGCATCATGTCGAACAGTTCTTCAGAGCACAACCCATTGTACAGACGATAGAACACACATAAGGAGGCGAAGTCTCTCCTTAGACTTAAGGGTTCAATACCGCCTGTGAGTCTGGGATCGTCGACTATTCGGACAGCTCGTCTCTGAACCGAGTCAAAGGGTGCAAGCTGGTATACAGGTGCTCCTGCCCAGAGGTGACAGCAATACTCCATATGGGGTCTGATTTGCGACTTATATAACAGAAGTCTTTGCCCCGGAGTAAAGTATCCCCTCGCTTTATTGAGCACCCCGAGCTTTTTGGATGCCAGCGTAGCTTTTCCCTCTAGGTGACATCGGAATTGTACGTCGTTGGAAATTTCGACTGCGAGGATCCCAATACTCCCTGACATGGTAAGAGCTGTGTCTTGGAACTTTGGAGCCACAGTAAATGGGTTTTTTTTAGCGGTAAACGCGCAAACTTGTGTCTTTGTGGGGTTGATCCTGACTAGGTTATCCCGACCCCATAACGAGACTCTAGATAAAGTGTTCTCGATGTCAGACACAAGTTTTCCGCGACTTTCCAGTACCACAGAGCGAGGGATATTAGCACGGCCTGTGTAAAAAGTATCCCCAGTACTGTCATCCGCATAGCAATGGAGGTCGCCGATAGACAACATGTCATTGATATGCAGAAGTAACAGCGTTGGGGATAGCACAGAGCCTTGCGGGACGCCAGCGTTTATGTCCATGCTATCAGAGCAGCTACCGTCTACTACGGCACGAATGCGTCTGCCGGACAAAAAGCTAGCAATCCATCTGCATAATCCCTCGGGCAGTCCATAAGATGGCAACTTCGACAAAAGGCCCCTATGCCAGACCCGATCGAACGCCTTCGCTATATCTAGGCTGACTGCCAAAGCCTCGCCTTGACTCTCAATGGCTGATGCCCAGCGGTGAGTGAGGTACACTAGAAGATCACCGGTAGAGCGACCGTGGCGAAAGCCATACTGGCGGTCGCTTATAAGATCGTGTTCTTCTAGGTAACCAAGGAGCTTAGCGTTAACTATACGCTCCATGACCTTAGAGAGAAGGGAGGTGATAGCGATAGGCCTATAATTCGATGGATCCGATCTGTCACCCTTTTTTGGAACAGGGTGCACAAGGGCCGTCTTCCACGAAGATGGAACTTCCCGTTTGATACTGGAAAGAGCGAAGAGACGCGTTAACACAGGACACAACTCAGGAGCACAACGTTTAAGCACCACTGCAGGTATGCCGTCTGGCCCGCTCGACTTGTGAACGTTTAACGACAGCAACTCCCGCCGAACATCTTTCTGGGAGATGCGAATTTCTGGCATGGAGTGTGCGCACCGCGGGATGGTAGGCGGTATAATGCTGCCGTCATCGCTCACAGTCGAGTTCGAGGCAAAAAGAGCACCTAGAAGATCGGCTTTCTCTTTTGCACTATGGACCAGATTACCGTCAGCATTTCGCAGTGGTGGCAGGGACGACCGACAAAAGTTTCCCTCGGCAGCTTTGGCAAGTGACCAGAAGGCCCTACTCCCGGAAGGGTGGCCTGCAAGCTTCTCGCCAAATCTGCCGACAAAATCAAATTTTGCTCTGGCAACAGCTCTTTTGCAGGACCTCGAGGCAGCATTCAGTCTGCGTTTCGCATCAGAGACGTTCGGATCCTTATCAGTTACGGCCTTGGTCCAAGCCCTGTAAGCAGCCTGCTTTTGAACCGCAGCTTCTTTACAGGGCCGGTTAAACCAAGGTCGCTTCTTTGCTCCTGTAGCGATTAGTGAGTTGGGAATGAAACAGTCCATTCCCAGCTGTATCGTCTCGGCGACATTAGTCGCACAGGAGTCAGGATCATCCGATGCGAAACAGAGCTGCCTCCAAGGGTACGAAGCGTAGAATTCACGCAATCCGTCCCAATCTGCTGACCCGTACTGCCAAACGCGACGAGTAGTAGTAGGTCGCGGTGGTTCTCGCTGCGCGCAAGGCGAATTTGTC
This sequence comes from Thaumatotibia leucotreta, assembly GCA_025490895.1. NCBI lineage: Eukaryota > Metazoa > Arthropoda > Insecta > Lepidoptera > Tortricidae > Thaumatotibia > Thaumatotibia leucotreta. The sequence continues at coordinate 2,939 of JALPQI010014855.1, forward strand.
CGGAAAAGGCAGTGATCGGACGAGCCGAGAGGTGCATTTACTGCGATGGTGTATCCGTCCGGATGCGTGGTCAACAGAAGGTCAAGCAAGGAGCTCGTATGGTCCTCGATATCTGGTATTCTCGTGGGAGAACGTACCAGTTGTGAGAGCCCATAGGCCAGAGAAAATTCGTGAGCAGACCTTCCCGCAAAGTCGGTGGACCGGGAGCCCAGCCATTCAACGTGGTGGGCATTAAAGTCCCCCAAAATCACCAGCTCCGCGGATGGGTACCGCTTTGACGGCAACACGCGGCCTTATAATGGCTACCCGTCTCTTTCGAATCAATACTATCGAAAAGCGAAATCAATACTATTGAAAAAAATATTCTAAGAACGTCCATAGATTTTTCGACCTTTCCGTTTCGTTACCGGCGTACAAAATATATGCGAAAATGGTAACAATTTCGCTGTTTGCCTCTCTAACGTACGCACATATTGGCTAGAAAGAGAGGCAAACAGCAGAATTGTAAATTGTAATTTTATAAAACGCGACCCAGTACTCACGAGGTTAACTAGTAAACATTTCGATCCTAGTAGGTAGTGTACTCACACAAGTACAAATTACCCATTGTTGAATTTAAATCTTGCAAACTCGTAACAGAGTTGGTTTTTTTTAGTAATTTTGCGAAATCGAAACAAACGAAGTTAGTCACTATTCTTTTCACAATTAGGTTTAAATTCCCAAACATTCTTTCTAGGATTCCCTGGACTTACCCTGGATAATCCTAGAAAGAGTGTTCAATCAAGTGTACATTACAAGGAACACAACTAAGGTTCGTTAGGGCAAGATGAAACAGTTTTCAGAATGGGGAAAGACAAAAAGTCGTCCTCTTGGCACAGCTTCTGCTGATAGCATTTTGTCTTTTCCCCACCCTATTTAAAAAAAACCGTTTCATCTTACCCCAACGTACCTTATTAACCTTTCATATGCTTAGTAGCAGATCTGCTCCATTATCATCATCATCAGCCAATTGACGTCCACTGCTGGACATAGGACTCCCCCAATCTGTCTGATCTACTCCAGTACAATTTGATTTTAAGACATAGCCGTCAAAGTTAAAAGTTGTTTGGATTGCTTGACGCTAACGCATACCAAAGATTAAGGGTGAATGTGTCGTTGTTCTGCCTTATTGGTATCCTATTAGCCGTTAAAATGCCGTTCATACATTAACTGTGTGTGTATAATTTCACACCGCTTGAACTTCAGTTCAGACAGTTCAGTTTAGTCCTCCGCCGCGCCCGAAGCCGGGATGACGTACCGACGCCGCGCGTTTATTTACATTTTCGATTAACTTCAACTTGAACAAACATCACGTGTTATGTTCCTTCACTGGGTGAGTGGCTGAATGACTTGTGCTCGTCAACATCCGATGAGATTAAAAAGTTTGCGTTTAAATTTGGAATGTTCGGTTAAGGTATGGTGCACAATGGACGCTGTTTTTTGTTTAATTTGGCGGTGATTCAGGTTATATTAGGTTAGGTCATAGGTTCGTAACTTTCGTCGGTGTGTACCTAGGTAGGAATTATTTTGAAAACAAAACGACAGGCTTAAACCAGATATCAACATACTGAATAAATACATAAATTACAACAAATGAAGTTGTATATCTATAAGTACGTTGGTATAATTAATATTGTTTTCTAGAAATTATTTGAGGTTATGTTATGTTATTTTAACTTTACACACGCCAAGTAGATGCTGAAAAATAACTTGCCGGAAAGTGCGATAACGATTTACGAGTAGATACGCATATTTCGGATAATAGAATATTTTGGTGTTTTGAGCGAATTTTCCTAAAGGTAAACTATAACTACCTAGGTACTTAACTCTACTTACCAACATATCAAAAAATTACTTGGGATAGCAGACTTGGGATGGAAAAGATAATTTTAAAGGTTTTATTGTAATCATGATAGGTTTTTTGAAATACTACTTACTCCTTGTAAATAATCAATCAACCTTAGTTTATTTATGGACGCTTGATGAACTTCATATCGCGTTGCCGATCGTTTGAAAAAGGTAGGTACAAAACTTTTTTGAAAACCCGCGCTAATTGGTCTTTTTACAGCTCATGCAATTTCCACCTAACACTACAAATTATTATTACAAAAATATGCCTACTTATAAAAAATCAAACCCAAACTATTTATTTTTCATATCAAAACTGGATAAGTGCCTAATTGAAATGGTGACAAACAAAGTTATGATAAGATGGTAATACATTTTTGTTTAAAATTAAAATACCTACTACTTGAAAGAGTTATCTAGGTAGTGGAGGCATCGCTTAAACAAATAGCCATCACCTTGAATTTAAATTAGCCGCAACACCAAAGTTTTCTTATGTAGTATTGTATCGATTTTGGGTACATTTTCAAGTCAAAAGTACTTATACATTTATCGTTGCTCTCACTGTGTTTGGCTGATGGCCGAAGGTACTCCGGACGAGGACCGACTTACCTCTAGTTATGTATGAATTATCATTTGATATTCACGAGTGCTTTACGGTGAAGGAAAACATCGTGAGGAAACCTGCATACCCCTGCGAAGAAATTCAAGGGTGTATGTGAAGTCCCCAACGAGTACTGGGCCAGCGTTGGGAAAAATAGGCACGTTTGATGTCGAGTTGCGGATAAAATGGCCAGAATACACTACAATACAATAAAATGCAATACAACCTCTAGGTAGTTGCCCAGAGCCCTCAAATAGTCTCGCCAAATAATACAAATTCTATTATATTCTCTTCACTATGAATTTACAATTCGTCGCATGCCGGGGCGGCAGGAGGCTATTCGTCAAAGCATGTCAAGCAATAATCAACTTAAATAACGTGAGTTCGGTTCGATATATTTAATATGATTGTATTATACACGCTTCCCCATCGTGCAATCCATTCTTACTCGTTAATCAATGCAAGATGCACAGCAATGACGTCAAAGTGATCTAATTTTGGCAAAATCGCTGGAAGAATTTTCTTTGTGTCTTCATATAACGGGATTTTACGGAAAGTGAAAGTTAAACCAATTATGGCCATGATTGGAAGCCCGTAGCTTGTAGGTGTTATATGGTCCGGTTTGCCATCGATGAGAATCCGATGAAATGTTAGAGTTGGCCGTGTGGTGACGGCCGTAAGAATACATTTTTCACCACCCCAACTCCTCCTGCGGGTATCGTAAGAGTCGACTAAGAGATTGAAGTGTCGTGTCACTGACCATTATTTGATAAAAGATTGATAATGGGCAGCAGCGTCATCATAGTGGATACATTACTGTGATCGCCAATCCGATTGCCCAGCGTGGCGATTATGGGCATTTACCTCCTAATGCGTCTATAGGCTAATACGCAGCAGTGACTAGCTGATGATGATGATGATGATGATGATGATGATGATGATGTTAAAGTGAAAAAAAGTGCTGTAGTGGAGATCACGGTTTGGCAAACGCAGTGTAGGACGTCCACCCAAAAGATGGACAGACGATCTTATGAAGATTGCCGGGAGACACTGGATGGTTGCTTCCAAACGATCTATGATGTGAAGGTTCAAAGGGGAGGCCTATGTTCAGCAGTGGAGTCTTATGACTGAATAAATGATAAAGATTATGAGAATCCGTTGAAATTTTAAAGATTAAGCGGCAATATTACACTAAATTTAACAACAGCGATGTCGTACGAGTATTGCCGTCTATAAATATTTACCTTATCATTCAACCTGTGTCGTCATGATTAGGTACGGGTACGTCACTATTCCATGAATTCTATTTGGAAAAACCCTATGGAACACGCATATTAGGTAATGGAAATGGATTCTAATGAAGAGAACTATGTAATTATAGTAAGAAAGACGTAAATAACTATTCCTTAATTTCCATTATTATGTAAGCAAGGAATATCTACGTTTACCTATGGAAGTAGACTTAATTGAATAAATACCTACCAACTAAATAATTACGTCAAAATAATTATTGTGTTTCATCATCAGCCTATATTAGTCCACTGCTGGACGTAGGTCTCTCCTATTAACTATGGGTATAGACGCATTAGAAGGTAAATGCCCATAATCGCCACGCTGGGCAAGTGGATTGGTCATCGCAGTAATGTGTCCACTATGATGACGCTGCTGCCCATCATCAATATTGTAGAAAGGTCAGTGACACTTCAATCCCTTAGTCGACTCTTACGACACCCGCAGGAGGAGTTGGGGTGGTGACAAATGTATTCTTACTGCTGTCACCACATGGCACGGCATAGGTGGTACTTGATTTACTTGAAATAAATATCGTTTGACTTAGTAATAATGTAATAATACACGTGTAAATAAATATAGTAGAAGTAAAAAAGATAACATTCTTCCTTCCTTCCTTATTATTCTGCCCTCCTAGACATGAAGTGAGACTAACTATTATTTAAAATGTAAATTAAATTAACTAGTGAATATTCGTAGGTTAATAAAGTTATTGTAATTTTTAACCAACTTCAAAAATATTCAATTTCTTTGAGAATCGTAAAACGATTTTCATTTCTTTTATTAATCGGAGGGATACCTAAAACCCCAAGATTGTCCCATTGGCACTAAGTCGAGGTCTGATGATGGGATCTTGAAAAAAATCGGTTTTTTTATTTGGTGATAATCAAAATTCTTATCTAGTTCATAGCACTGCTGTCTGACGTTTTCATAAAGCGAGTGCAGTGTGTGCACCAGTCCTTACGGTGACATTTGATTAAGCGGATTATTTAAATTTAGAACGTTTTCATTGCGCTAATAGCGGGTGTTTCACGTGTTCGTTATAATGCACCTACTCTCCGTTTTGTAGCCACGGAAATACTTCGCCATAATATCGATATTATACTGTTGCCTTTATACCAATTTATGGTGACTGCCGTAAGAATAGGTAGGTACCTACATTTATTTTATTACCACCCGAAATCATCCCGTGGGTGTCGTAATCGGAAAAGTCGGCTAAGGTTATTAAAGTGTCTGACTATTTACTTATGAAAATTGATGATGATTACGTACTGCGATCTGGCGATCGCATGCCCAGCATTGCAATCAGGGCATGTATGTCCTAATGAGTCCATAGGACCATACTTCCATAGTCCATATGCTTAGTTAAATCCTAGACCTGACTAATGATCTGACTAATAGGTTACACTCGTATATTATACGCAAGTACCTATGAGTAAGATGGATCGAAAGTAAGACCGCATTAATAAAGCGGCAACTCAAACTGAATCAAAAGTGAAAAACTACAGATGTCAAATAATTTTCTACTAGCAAGCATAAAGGTATATAACGTAATAAAACTATGCTAGTACGTAGTGTCCACGCAATATTGCAGTGCAACGTACCCAAAAAAAAAAAATGCAAATCGATTGATCAATTTTACAATACTGTTTTCGTCTCATTAAACGAATGCATTTTATATCAAAACGCGTCGCCCAGACAATTGTCATCGGTTCACGGTCACACGATAACAGACAGCAAAGCATACTAATTTTATCATCACCGGTCGAGTATCATCAACTAGCTCAGCTATCATCCAGCTATCACCGCCGAGCGAGTACCGCTGTGTCTCTTTTATTTACACGGGAGTGCGTATCTTTTGTTCGTGTTTATAGCCGATAGTTCATAGCTTAGTAGCTCGCGGTGAGACCAGTGCCTTAGACCAATGTCGTGGCCGCAGCATTTACTACTTGTCATTTTGACATGTTTCTAGAGAGGCCTAAGGCTCCAATAGGTAAAGCGTACCCATTTACATCCAGTTCCATTTTCTGCGAGATCCGGTGGTATATGTTTAAACATTCTTATGCAAATACGAGTAGCATGATGTCACGCAACATCATTATATTCATTATGGAGGAACACTGTAGGAACCCATTGTTGTAAAAGTCCAAGAAATTCAGATGAAGACTAAGACACTATGATGTTAATTTTACTACACTAATATCAAGCATAGGTACTTAGTTCAATTTAAAATGTCACTCTATTATTTTTAAGTTATTTAGCATTTATAAGAAAGTTTTCTAACAGTCTAAAAGATTATTTGGTATCGTAAGACGTTAGACAAAGACACCCTACCAGCAGTAAGACCTTTTACCGACCGTTTCAAGTTTAGAAATAAATACTTTAAATAAATCCCATTTTTGTCAAACCAATTTTTTTGGTGCACTATCTGGTAGGTACCTAGTAGTGCAAAATTTAGCCAAATTGTGTTAAAATAGTACATTACGACACAAGTGCGAAAAACATAAAAAAAAATTGCACGTGTCTCGTACGACGTTTTTTAGTGCAGATGGCCCTCCGAAGTTTTGGACCTGACGTAAAATGACACACTTCTCGCACTAGAGCCTAAAAAGGCACCGTCTGCATCTGTACTAAAAAAAAATCGTTTTCTCAACGCAATAAATCAAATACCTATAGATATTCTAAATGTCGATTGAATTAAGATTTTCGGCCAAATACTGCACACAAATGTCACAAAAGTTTTTTATACCATGTGCACACCGTGTCCCAAGAATAGTAAATTCGACTGAAGGACTTGTTGTATCCATGGTCAAGCAATGAATTAAAAAAAAGAACAGTAAAACAAGACCGTCACACAATTACAGCCCAGCTAAAAAGGGAACCAGGCAGACCTAGCTATGCACAAGACAGACAGAACATTCTCAAAATTTCCATAATTTACCGGAAATTTACATCAGAAAATTGTCATGAAAGTTATTGTCGGGTATATTTTCTTCCGGATTAGGATATACTTGTATTGCGTGATGTTCTGAAGCAATAACGATCACTTTATTGGACCGTTGACTTACACATTGGTGTCTGTATAGCTCGACAAGTACCTACTATAGAAATTAATCCTAAAGCTTGGCAATAAAGAGCAACCAAGTTGAACCAAGAACTTTCCATGGCAAAATATTTTCTTATAGTCCATTGCTGGGCAGTCGCCGATCGCGATACGATCTTGACTCATTTTCAAATGGCCAGAGACTGCTCCAAATAGGGCTATTTGGGAGCTTCGGCCAGCAGTGGGACTTCACATGGTCAATAATAATGAATAGGTAACAATAAATGTACCGTTATGCTGTAATCAACCTTGGCATGCGGCAATCGCGTGGTAATTAAATTTTACTCGTAGCGATAATGCACATGCCTACCTATTAATATTCTAAAATAACTTACCTACTTACTCCTTTATTTGGGGGTTAGTTTTTATGCCAACGATGGCAAACGGTCCGTCTGATGTACACCTTTAGTTTGACTCCGGAGGTATCAAGAAAAGTAAACCTATATTATTAAAACTATTGGAAATGAAAAACGTATTAGAGCTCAAAATAGCGATTTTTTTAAAATTGAATGAGAAAAAATATTTTGTTAATAATCATGATTTTTAATGTTGAAGAAATTGGCGTCGATCCATTCGCTCGCTCATTGTTAATCTAAATTAAGATTAAAGTCGTCGTTTGCGGAAATTGCATAATATCCATAATTTCGTACGAGTAAGTACCTTAGGCTAAAAATAGTCTCAATTAATATGGATTGAGGTCATACTACAAAAATGACGTCATGACGCAATTGTTATAGGAGTGCAGGGAGTGGGTGAGGCTTGGCCTTGACCCGAGTTCAGTACTGCCCAAAATTCTAAAACATGATGTGTTTGCACCATTTCTCCCTTACCTGGGTGTAGTGGGAGTAAGTCTAAACTTTTCATAAAAACAATTTTGGTTTATTAAGTCATTAATGTCATTATCATTACATTACATACAATTAAATCCTACATATAGATGTGGGCATAAACGGGTAGGTACATAATGTGGTACGGGTGTTTAATTGTTTATATTTTAAAGACAAACGGGTCTTAACCCAGATAAGCCTGAAACCAAAAAATGTAGACCCGGATTTTTTACGATAAAGTGATTAATTGTCAATAAAACACCACAGTTGGACAAAAAAAAAGAAAAAAAAATCGGTGTCATAACACCTGGTCGGTGTTATGGCCGGGTTAATCGCGTAAACTTACGTTTAATTATATTATCTTGACGTTTCGTTTAATTGTTTATATATTCGGAAATGCCAAAATACATATTTTTTATTTACTTACACTAATTTTATTTCGATAGTTTATTTTTCTACCTATGAAACATAAACAGTATGCCCAGCAGGCAGCAAACTGGACTTTATGTAATCGAAATGGAACATCTAAAGACAAGACTCATTAAAATGTTGTTTTCTTGTTTCAGATCTCTTTTATCTCCACCATATGAATCAAGTCTCACTCAGAATATAAATCTTTAGAGAATGGTCGAAGATCATGAAACTAGTAAAGAAAATGGAAAACCAGTAGAAAAGGAAATGGACGCAATCGAGCCTGCAGCTGAACTGGATGAAAAGAAAGACCTCGACAAAATAAACTCAATCAAATCAAACGGGCACGATCTGGTCGCCCAATACACTAAAGGTGATGGTGACGAGTCACCAGTGGATCGGGTGAAATTCGTCGGATTAGAAGACGAGGATAGCATTTGCTCCGATGATTCTAGTGAGGAAGAAAAACTACCTCCAATTCCCGATGGGGGATGGGGATGGGTAGTTGTAATCTCTGCATTTCTAGTCTCAGCCTGTGCCGATGGCTTAGCATTCTCTTTTGGATTACTCCACGAAGAATTTACTGACTACTTCGAAACTACGCAATCAAAAACTTCTCTGATTGGAAGCTTGTTCATAGCTACTCCATTATTAGCAGGACCTATTATGAGTGCTCTAGTGGATCGTTATGGCTGCAGAAGTATGACCATGCTTGCCGGAGTTCTTTCGACGGTTGGATTCCTTCTTGCTTCCGTGAGTAATTCCGTAGAAGTACTCTGCCTGACGTTCGGCTTCCTAAGTGGCTTAGCTATGGGCATTTTATACGTAACTGCTGTCGTGTCAGTAGCCTTCTGGTTCGATAAACGAAGAAACTTGGCAGTATCTCTAGCTTCGTGTGGAATAGGCTTCGGCACGTTAATATACTCACCGATGACGAATTATTTTCTATATTTGTATGATTGGAGAAACACTGTTGTGTTATTAGCTGGTACTTTGTTAAACATGTGTGTATGTGGAGCTCTGATGAGGAATCCAGAATGGTTAGAAATAAAAATGAAGCGTGAGAGGAAGGAGAGGAAATTATCTAGATCGAAATCTGGAAGATCGTCCAGTAATAGCTCTGCGGGTTCTGTAGGAGGAGAATCTGTGTTTTTAACTGCGGAAGAGATAAAGAGCTTGATGAAGAGTGGAAAGAGCCCAGAATATATTCTATCGACGTTAGCTACAACTATAGCAGAAGCGGAACAGTTGGAAGCAACAACACAGATGAACGCTGAGCAAGCTTTCCATAGAAGAATGCATTCGGCGATACATCTACCAACCTTCGTTCAACAAAACGAAAAGGTGCCAGCTGAAGTTATTGAAAAACTTATGACAAATAAGCGTCTATACAACATAATACTACAAAACTATCCAGATATACTGACAAGAAGGAAATCTGAAGTCAATATTGCTATAGAAACTCCAACAGAAGTTAAAAATGAACCAGCTCAACTACCAGTAACCATTAAAGTTAAAAAACCTAGACACGAATCAGAAACTAAGAAATCAGGAGAAAAAATAAATGAAGAAACTAAGGCTGAAGAAAATAAAGTAGGATCAAGTAATGCTCTGACAGCGAGTAATATTAAGCTATTGCAAGAAAAATCTAAGCACAAACCTCACACTCACACACATAGTCATGCTCATACTCACACTCATCAAAACAATATGCCCCAAGCTAATTGGTTTTCGAGGCAGATCTCGACTGACCATCACTATCTAAGAGAAATGCCGCTGTACAGAAACACCTTGATGCACAGAGGAGCTATGTTGAACATACCGAGGTATAAGCTTCGTGCGTCTTCACTTCCGGATATTTACCGGAACTCAATGTGGTCTCTTGCGTCTGAATCGGACGATGAAATGGTAAGTCCAGTAATTGATTAATCTTTCTTTGCCTTGAAGTATTAGGTATTTAACGTTCTAAAGTTCTTTATACTGAGCTTGATTCAATTTGGTACAAGAGGAAAGTGTATAGACGATTTTTTTTGTGTTGATCTTGATCCATTAAAATGAATGCTGCATCTAATAACACGACTGTCCTTAAAAATGATTCAAATGAATAAAATGTCATTGGTCAAATCCATAGGGCGTTTGTGCACTACAATGACTTTTACCGTCCGGTAGTCCGGTTTTTTACGGTCCGACATGCCACGCCATTAAATGTATATAGTAGCTTGTGCACTATACGTAATTTTACCGTCCGACATTTTACTTTTCCCCATTCCGGACAGTATTTTTCCGATCCGAGATGACAGCTATGAAAAACGTGTTAATGCTTGTGCACTGCGACCGGAATTGCACTGACTTTTACCGTCCGAACTTTTACAAAATTGAACCGTAAAAAACCGGATTACCGGACGGTAAAAGTCATTGTAGTAAAAGTCCGATTTTTTCATGCTAATATGCCGCACCTCCGAGTAAAAAGACGGACAAGTGCACAAGCCAATCATCCGTTTTTTTCATGCTATATCGGACCATGAAAACTCAGTCTGCCGGACAGTAAAAGTCATTGTAGTGCACAAACGCCCATAGTCCGGTCATATCATTGTAACGTTTAAATTACTATTGTATTTGACATATCTGTGCCTTTTCGGCATGACTTGGAATGTTACTTATGAATTTACTTCCACTGACTATTGAAATTATTCATCACAATATTTTTAAATTTTCATTATGACCTAAATTTTCCTTTGGTCCGTTTTCGTAATTATTGTTTCGTAGTTAGCTACGTAAGAATAATTATTTTTCGCCGTTTTGTAATTGATTACCAAAGCGGAATTTATTTTCCGTTTTCGTAATTGCTTACTAATTCTTCTTTCGTAGTTAGTTACCAAAACATATAGCCTCCTTAGCCTAGTTGGTAGTGACCCTGCCTACGAAGCTGGAGGTTCTGGGTTCGAATCCCGGCGAGGGCATTATTTGTGTATTTGTTTATCACAAATATTTGTTCCTTGGTCATGGTTGTATATGTATTTAAGTATCTACATGTATCTATCTATTATATATATTGTCGCCTGGTACCCACATCACAAGCCTTAATTGAGCTTACCGTGGGACTAGGTTGATTTGTGTAAGATGTCCCAAGATATTTATTATTTATTTATTTATTATTATTATTTATTATATTTACTTTTCATATTTCATAATTGATTACGAAATAAGAATTTACTGCACTAGTTATTTTTCATAAACAGACTAATACTGTTTTGAGATCTTTATTCGGTTTAGCCATTTTTCATCAAAAAATTTTAGCCGATAGATTTCCACTGCTGCTGGACATAGGCCGCCCTCAGAGCATGCCTTAAAGATCGATCGTGGGCAGTCGGCATCCAATAGATCCCGCTGAGGATTTTAAACAGAATAAAATGGGTTAACTGTGGCCAGAAAATAAGGGTATTCCCGTTGCCAGTGAAGTTTATTGGCCACCTTGTATATTGTTAATCTTTTGCTGCATGCTTTATTGATCATTTGTCATGTTTTTTTTCATAAGACAACTTTTATTTTATTGGGTAGGTACATAATTTAGGACTTCCAATACCGGTATTTTGTATGAGAAAAACCGGAAACGCGGTATTGTTCATCAAAAATACCGGTATTGAAAGCCCTAATAGTACATATAAACCATCAATAGAAAAAAAGCATCACTACGTATTAATAATTTGGTACAAACTATATCTATATTAATTTAATATTAATTGATTTCCATTTTGTGGAAATACAAAAAGCTATGAAAGTTCCGATTTAAATTATTTAATTTAGAATTTATTTAGCGTTAATGGTTATTTATTTAATTAATCGCAAAACTGAATTAATTAATTAATTACTAAACTCCAACAAATTCCATTTTGTAGACAACTGAGTGACTACCTGCAAAAACATTTTTTATCCAAGTTAACTACGAAACTCAATTACTAAAAAGGAATAAATTCTTTTTTGATAATTAAGTACCAAACAGTGAAACATAATTCTCGATTCGTAGCCAAATGACTGCGAAAAAAGAAAAATAAATTCCTGTTTCGTAGTCAACTACGAAACAGATTACGAATGCAGAAATTAAATTCCGCTTTGGTAATCAATTACGAAACGGTGAAAAATAATTCTTCTTACGTAGCTAACTACGAAACCATAATTACGAAAACGGACCAAAGGAATATTTTTTTGCAGCGTTGGTACCATCGGGCCTGGGAGACCTTGAAGTCCACCTTCGACTTCCGCATGTTCACGGAGTTCCATTTCCTGATGTTCAACCTTGCCTCCCTCATCCTCTCCGTCTGGTTCATCGTGCCGTACTTCTTCCTGAAGTCCTACATGACTGCCAGCGGCGTGGAGGGAGGTGCTCTCATGATCAGTATCATTGGCGTTGCCAGCAGCATTGGGATTGTAAGTACCTTATCATTTTTAGATTTTACAAAGATTGCGTGTCAGATTTCAGAAAAATAATGAGTTGTAAATTTTATTCAGAATTTTCTAATATTTTTTTTTATTTTCTGTCTTTAAACTTTTTTTTCTGGAATTGATTTTTGTAACAAGATTGTCATATGGAATTCATTTACTGTTTGTCTTCACTTGTTCTGATGAGTAATGATAATGACATCCAAATGTGACCGTCTCAGTAATAATAACTAATGAACTGATTTACCTACCTACACTCTTACTGGGTTTTGAAATAAATTTTTAATTTTATAACGTCCTTTTATCCATACCGACAGTTAAAGATTATTTCGGTTTGTTATCTTATCGTTCTTTCCAGCTTTTGTTAGGGAGACTACTCGTATTTATTTAACAATTTCGACGTGCAGTATTGGTATTAATGTTTACTTGGCAGCGATTGGATATTTAATGTCACCCGACTATTTGCGTTATCAGTTACCATTTATAAGTGAAGTACACAGACAGATCCACATTATTCGTTAAAAATGTCATACTTGACCATTAAACTTTGTGTAACTAAGGAGAGAAATTATGAGATTTATGAGTGATAATCGTGAAAGTTTAAATCAATATATTGAATTTATTGTTGTTACAATCTAACCGTTCATTTGTTCGCAGGTCGTCCTAGGCTGGGCAGGCGACCAACCCTGGATCAACGTCACCAAAACCTACGCCATCTGCCTCATCATCTGCGGCCTCTCCGTCGCTGCCTACCCTCCCTTCATCACCAACTACTGGGCCCTGACTGTCATCTCTGCAGTCTTTGGGCTTTCCTTCGCCAGCTCTTACTCTTATACCCCTGCTATACTTATGGAGCTGATGCCTATTGATCATTTTACTGTGGCGTATGGATTGATTCTGTTGAGTCAGGGGATTGGGCATCTTGTTGGACCACCTATTGGAGGTAAGTAATATACGAAATTTAATTAATTTGCAAAAAAATGCAGTTAAATATTTATGCTATTCCTGTGGTACTTTCGTTTCATGGCCACTTCGTATATAGGTACTTCGTTTGCAGTAATATTTGTTCCTTAATTATGGTTGTTTTCTATCAATTTAAGTATCTATAGGTATTGTACCTTTTTAGTGGGTACCTATCGCTGCTTAATACCCCAGCACAATTCGTAGCTATGCTTACCTTGGGACTTGACCACCACAGATTTTGGCTTCACCACATACCAGACAATCTCAATCTTAATACCGAACTTACTCCAGTAGATAATAATAATAATAATAAGGCCGCAGGGCAGCTTGTGGCGAGCTGTTGGGGAGTAACGACCCCACGGACCCGAGTGCTCCCGAGAGTCGGTCAGGGTCCCCGCCTCCGGCGTGTCTTCGTCGGTCGGAGTGGAACCCCAAGGGGACCCGTAGGACTCTCAGCTCTGGCTTGCCTTAACTGGCCGTCCAGAGAGGAGTCGTCAGAGCTATATGCTCCAGGGGGGGAAGTGTAAATTTGCGTAAGTCGCGAGTTGGTGCAGCGGCTGTCAAGCCACTGCGCAGAAAGCGGTGTACACCTCTCTACACTCCTGAGCCGCCTACACCGGTGTTGCCCCTGGCTGTCTCTTGTGACGGCATTTACGGGGGCCCATCTAGTCGGCGGCGAGTCACCGCCTGCCTCGATAACAAAGAAAAATCATTCATAGTCATAGGTATTTATTTGCAATAAAACATAATGAAATGCATGCAAATACAATTTTACACATGCCTTAATAGCATTACAGATATTGTAATGTCAGATGTACAGATATGAAGTAGATAGGAATACAGAACAATAAAGAATAATGACGGTAAAAGATAAAATGTCGAGTAATAAGGGTCAAACAATAATAATAACGGTTGAATTAACAAACACTAAAAAATAGAGAATACAGAATGTCAATAAGATGCTAATTATAATGATTGAAGAAATTAAAGTATAAATAATAAAATAATAAAGCTAGGAATAATAACAATGTCAAGTAATATCTTACATTAGTTTAATGCATTCGCAAAGAATTCTTTAATTGAGTAATATGGCTTGTTAATGAAATGCTCTTTTAGTTTTCTTTCAAATGCCCTAAAATCTTGGCATTCCTTAATAGATATGTCTAACTTATTAAAAACCCTAATTGCTGTGTTGTTAAAACTTTTGTCAAAATAATTAAAATTAGATTTAGTTACCATAAAGTCATTCCTAATTCTAAAGTTACTACGCACTATTTTAGTTTTATATCTGTCTTTGTTTTTAAACACATATATACATAGACAGTACAGGTAAAGAGATACAGCTGTTAGTATTCTATTTTCTATAAACATAGACCTATGTGTATCTGGTATATCGGTACATCCTGTAGTATACCGTAAAGCTTTTTTTTGTTTTAGAAGTACGTCAGTTACATTTGAGCCATTCCCCCAAACCTCTATGCAGTATCTCATAATACTTTCAAAGTGTGCGTAATAAACCATTTTTAATGTACCACTGTCTGCATAGGTAGAAAGGGTCTTTAAGACATAGCAGGCACCAGCTAGCCGATTTGAAACCATCTCAATTTGATTACGCCATCTTAGGAAGGGATCCAATTCTACTCCAAGGAATCTAACACACTCAGATTTTGCGATAGGGAGGTTACAGTTTGTATCGGGGCTATTATACCCTCGACGAAAGATCATGTAATAGCTTTTACTGCAGTTGATGTTTAAATTATTTGAGGAAAACCACTTGGTCAAACTTAACCAGCATTCTTGCATTTTGACATTTAATTCCCTTTCCGATCGAGCTTTCACTATTATGCTTGTGTCATCAGCATAAAGATACGGGGTTCCACTGGTGATGCATTGAGGCAGGTCGTTTATAAAGATAATAAATAATAGCGGCCCCAATACTGATCCCTGCGGGACACCGCATTCTGTCATTACGTTATCTGATTTGAATGTACGGTGGCTTTCCCTTACTTCAACATACTGAAAGCGATTACAAAGGTAGGATTTAAAAAGCTTCGAAACCATGCCACGCACACCATACGATTCCAATTTTGTGAGGAGTATTCTGTGATCAACGCAGTCAAAAGCCTTGGTTAGATCGCAGAACACTCCCCCGCAGTAGTACCCGTCGTTAAGTGCAAGCATTACTTCAGATACTAAATTAATTACAGCAGTTGAGGTATTTTTACTCGACATAAAGCCATACTGGGATTGTGTAAAGAGACCGTTTCTGTTAAAGTGTCTTTCCAATCTGACAGACAAGCACTTTTCGTAAATTTTTGATAATACAGAAAGTATTGATATGGGTCGAAAATTGTTAATATTTGACTTACAGCCCTTTTTATGTATTGGAATGACCTTTGCCAGCTTTAAGAGAGACGGGACGGTTCCTTGGATTATACTTTCATTGAAAATAATGCTAAGAGGTATGCATAGTAGGTCAATATGCTTCTTTATCATTGTCGTATTTAGATCATCAGGGCCATGAGCATTACTATTTTTAAGATTCCGCGTTACACGAATCACTTCCGGTTCGGTAATTGGGTCCATGAAGATAGAGCTTACGTTTATATTTTCGGTTACATTTCTTAGATAACTTTTAAATTCTAAGCTTGTTTCCCTTGCCGCGTTTTTCCCAATGCCTACAAAAAAGTCATTGAACACATTGGCTATTGCATTCGGGTCTTCAATTACAGTATCATTGACTGTGACTTTTAATTTATTGCAGATACCTTTTTTCAAATTTTTACCGGTACTACCCTTAACTATTTGCCATATAGCTCTTGATTTGTTTTTAGCTTTAATTATAGTTTTCCTTATATGTAGCCGTCTAGCTGTTCGTAAAGTTCTTCTAAAAGTTTTCTTGTATTGATTATAGTATAATTTGATGTTTTCATCCTTTGTAGATCTGGTTTGTAAATAGAGTTTTCGCTTGTTTATACTAGATATTTTTATGCCCCGTGATAGCCATTTGTTGTTTTTTTGTTTGAGTGGTACTTTTTTAATAGGAAAATGCTTGTCTATCAGACCTAAAAGTAATCTATAGAATGCCTGCAACTTATCATTACAGTCTGTTTCGGATAACTCATCTGACCATTTAATGTGAGCAAGATCCTCCCGAAAGCGATATGTTGCGTTTTTGCTAAATATTCGTTTATTTATGAATGCTGGCAGTGTTTTTCTTTCTATTTCCGGGTATGGAATAGTCATCACTAACGCATCATGATCAGAGAAACTACATGGAATAACAGATACATTCTTATAATTCTCAACATTTGTTATAAAATTGTCCAGACTTGTGGAAGTGTCATCTGTTATGCGGGTGTATTGCGTAGTGACAGGTTGGACATTGTGTTCCATAAGGAGCTGTAGCAGTGCTTTGGTCTTACTATTTTCTCTATCAGCAAAATCGATGTTGAAATCACCTCCTATAAGTATTTTTTTGTTTTTAAGCTTACTCAGGTGGAAATCTAATTTTTTAAGGAAAGCTCTAAAGTTTGAGCTAGGACATCTGTAGAGAACTGAAACATGTAATGTTATTGTGTTGCTTAGTTCAAAGTTAAGAGAACTTATTTCAAATGTTTTTTCACAAAATAACTTTTCACTATTTATCGTCTTACATTTACTAGCATAGTTATCACTTATAAATATAATGGTACCTCCGCCTCTATTACATTGTCGTGAAGACTGAGCTGCAATAAAATAACCTGGTAGGTGAATGCTTGCATATTCACTGGGTTCAAGCCACGTTTCAGTTACCATTACGATACTTGGTTTTACCTGAAGGTCAGTTTCGATAAATGCTTCTAAACTTAACATTTTATTTCTGAGCCTATTGATGTTTAGATGCATAATACTAAGGCCTATCGGACATGCAACGTTTTTCATAAAAAAGTTTCACTATTATAGAATTTTTCGTTAATGAGTTTAAGTTTTACGCTTATGGCGGTTGCTATTTTAAATTTTCCCTTTGCTGTTATTTTATATCCATCACATTTGTAGTCAGGAACCGAAAGATTTCGATCAATGTCTGTCATATGTACATACTCATAACAACTGAGACGTTTATACAGCTCTAAGTTAAGTTTGTTAACAAAGTGATTGAAATATTTAGCATTTTGGTCAACGCTTGACGGCACATTACAGACAATAACATTGGTATGTGCTAGCCTTTGAATATTTTTTTCAAAAATGTCAGTTGATTCTTCAGGAGAGTACACATTAAAATCACTGCCCCCACACATTAGCACTACACAATCCTTCTTTGTAAAGTGTTCCGTTTTTTCTGATATGTTACTGAGTACACGATCTGTAGTTCCTGTGAATATTATATCCGATGAGTAGTTATAGTCCCGACGTCGTAATTGGGATAGAGTTGATATAAGCCCAGTTCCGTGAAAGTCCGAGAGAAGTAGAAGTTTGGGCTTTTCGTCCGCTTTTTGTGTCGTATTAATTGATTTGCCATCAGTAGTCGCTTTAAGGTGATTTATTGCAGGGGGATGCACATCATCTTTGGCAGCAGAATTCCATTTATTGGCGTGACATTGGTTTTTGGTGGTTTCCATAAAATCGGTTAAGTTTTCTTTAAGTAGGTTCACAGATTTTTGAAGTTTACGTATGACGAATCCCTGGTCAGTTTGAATTTTAAATTTCGTATTCAAGTTATTATATTCTTTGTATATTTTACTAAGCTTTTGTGTGAGTTTCTTAATCTTTTTCCTGTACATATTGTTTTCTTCCTCCATATGCAAGTAGCTATCACAGTTTTCAATAGTGTCTAGTGCCCTTGGATTGTCTTCATTTGACTTTAAAAGGTCACAAAGTTGTTTATTTTCAGCCTCCGTTTTTAGGTCCTCTATTCTAAGTGCTAGGTTTAAATTTTCTTTTTCTCGTCTCTCGATTTTGGTCTTTAAAGGTGTTAGTATTTCTGTGTCATTATCTAGGCTTCCTACTAAACTGTTATTTAAGTTCTTGGCAATCGTGGCTTCTAATGTTGCACAGTACTGTTCTTTTTCATTTAGAAGTTGTTTAAGTAACTTATTTTCGTTTTGAATTTCATCCGTGTCTACAAAACTTTTTATGCGTTCATTACTTTTTTTTATTTCTTCTTTGAGTTTGGCATTCTCTTTTTTCAGATTTTGTATCATCCTATCATTTTCCGATATTTTTAAAAGGCAATTTTGATGATTGTGTGCATTTTCGTCATCACTATTGGTTGCTAGTTGGTTGTCAATTATTTTTCTTCTTGTTCTCGAGGCCGTATTTGCAGTCACTTGGCCCTTTGATGCCATTATTTCAGAATTAGCAACAGTATAATAATATTTTCAACTGTAAAACCTTATAGTTTTGGAACGTACCTCACTGGTTCAAAAGTCCAATACGGACCGATGTCTCTTCACTACAATTCGGACTCTTCATTTGACAGTTGACGTTTAGGTGTCAGATACGTCAGTCAACTAGATAGATAGTCCAATCAGCTGAGTTTGGTGTGCTGTTTACCGTTATGTTTACTGGTTTTGCGTTCGTTTTAGACAAGTTTCAAATGTTAAACTGTTAAAAGTGGTCTTACCAAAGGTCCCAGTTCATGATAAGTGACATGTAGTTGTTAGAAACTGTTTGTTTACGGTGCACAATATCACTTGTAACCTAATGTTCGAACCGCAACTGAATACGTAAGTGTTTACTATTTTTTATTATAAAAAAACGCGAAGCGCTCAGTGTTCCTTTGTTTACGATGTTATGGCAGGTGTCCGGACCTCTTTTCTATAGTTCCATCTCTTATCCATCCAACCTTCATCACCATAACCCACTAGTCTTTTCCATATAATCTCCAATAGCCTCTATATGCCTGCTGGGACCGGTTCACGGATATCTATTTTTGTGCCCGTGAATGGGTTGCAGCAGGTGTAAAACACAGCAAATTTCTCCAAAGGGCCTCTACGTGTTGGATCTGTATCCCCGCGCAAGCCTATCAAAAGACCGGGATTTATAGGCCCGTGATCAAAGAGAGATACAAATATAATAATAATAATAATTTATTTGCTTAAACATTAGGTACATGTGTGGTTCTTAACTTATATATTGTAAGTCCCAGTAATGTTTATTACCTTATCAAAGTAGGTATGCAAATATTCACCTTAAAGACTACTAATTAATACTAAATTCTTAAACGTAACATGCAGTATGATAAAATATTTTTCATCACACTTGCTGTCCATTACTTGCATGCGTAGCGGGAGTAATAGAAAAGTCAAATTCCCTAGGGAGTAATAGAAATGTCAGCATGTCATTGAATAATATTTTGTCTTAAAACTTATTTTTTTGTTCGCAAGTGTGATGAAAAACATTGTATGCATCATGGTCGGTAAGCGGAATACCAACTCGAGTCATTAAAAGCCCTCCGCCTTACGGCGTAATTCCGTACTTACCTCCCTTGATGCACAACGTACTAATATTATTGAGTGAACTTTGCTTAAATATTACCTACTACTCGTACATAATATATAAATTTAGGCATGCAGCTGGTGTCTAACATTAAAAAATTCTTTCAGTGAGTAAAAGTTTTTACCATGCAACCATTTCACCAGTTCTGACTTAAACTTTCTCGGGGGCGAGTTTAATAGTGGCACTGGAAGGTGATTATAAACTTTTACTGCCATCCCGTCTACATTATTTTTGTAGAATTTTAGCTTATTTTTAGGGATGTAAATTTTATTCCTATAAGCACTTCTTGCATTTGGGTTGAGTTGTGAAACCCTTGTGAAATAGCTGCTGTGCATCATTACAAATAAGCATATTTCCAAAATGTAGATGCACGGCAAGGGGAGAATGTTGAACTCCTGAAACATGGGCTTGCAAGATTCTCTACTACTTATATTAGCTAAAGCTCGTATGCATTTTTTTTGAGCTTTGAAAGCCCTATCGACTTCCACAGAGCTACCCCATATTATAATCCCGTAACGCAGAACCGAGTTGACATAACCGTGGTATGCGCTGAGTGCAGTCTGGATTGAGGCGATTTTCCTTATACAATTTAGAGCGAATACAAACTTATTTATTTTATTGCAAACAGAGTCCACATGGGTTTTCCAGTTACAATTTTCGTCAAGGTGAATACCTAGGAATTGTGTTGTGCTTATAATATCTATTTTATTATTATCATAATTTATGTCTATTTCAATTTTATCGCTTTTATATGTTTTAAATTGAATAGCTTTTGTTTTTCCTATATTGAGTTCTAGTTTATTTGTTGATAGCCACTGTATTATTTTCGTTAGGGTAGTATTTATTTCATTTTCAAAAAGTTGTTTATCACGACCTGTGAATAATATTGTCGTGTCGTCAGCGAATAATACGCACTTGTGGGCAGTTATATCTGGGAGATCGTTTATGTAAAGTAGGAACAAAAGTGGTCCCAGTATACTGCCTTGTGGAACACCACATTTATTTACTTTCGGATTTGAAATTACTGTAACTTTTTCATTATTTGCAAATTTAGTTATCTCTGTGGACTGGATTCGATCACTCAGGTAGCTTTTTAACCAGTCATGAGCTATTCCCCTAATACCGTGGTCATACAGTTTGCTAAGCAGTATTCGATGATCCACCAGGTCGAATGCCTTAGACATGTCTAGAAAAACACCCACTGTGTGTAATTTTTTATCTACAGATTCGGTTATATTTTTAATTAATGAAAAACATGCTAGTGATGTTGACTTTCCCTGTTGAAATCCAAATTGCTCTGATTTTAGTATATTATGTGTAGAAATAAAATTTTGCAACCTCATAGATATACTCTTTTCAAACACCTTCGATATCACAGGGATGAGGGTGATAGGACGATAATTACTCATGTCTCTATTGTCGCCTTTTTTAAGAATTGGCTTAATTACAGAGTATTTCAACCTATCAGGAAAACACCCTTCTTCAAACGATAGGTTTATGAGATACGCTAAAGGGAGTTTTAATATATGAGAACATAGTTTTAATGTTTTTGTATCAATGCTGTCATAACCTACTGACTTAGTATTATTTAAAGACATTATAATGCGGTGTATTTCGTTTTCCGTGACTGGTCTAAGAAATATAGAACTATTTTGTTTTTTTATGTTTGTCGCATTAGTTGAACTTGGCGATTCTTCAATTTTTTTAACAAAATAGTCATTGAATGCTTCAGCTATATCTTCAGCATGGTCTAAGCAATGTCCATTTTTCATTATTTTATCAATCTGTCTATGAGTCTGTTTAAATTGAATTTGTCTGTTTATAACAGCCCAAGAGGCTTTACACTTATTATTTGAGGTTTGAATGAAGTATCTGTTGTTTAGTCTATGGGCTTTAAATATACATTTTTTGAGCATTTTAGAGTAGAGATGATATTTCGTTTTTAGTAGTTCTTTCTCTTTTGTTGTACATTTTTTATATTTTAAGTATAAGTTACGCTTGTTTTTACAACTTTTCCGCAGACCTTTTGTAATCCAAGGTGCCTGTTTACTTTTAAAACTCAACTTGACCTTAATCATAGGAAAACACAGTTCGAAGAATATTCTTAAAGTATCGTGAAACATGTTAAAAGCATTATTTGTATTGGGAGTGGACATCACCTCATCAAAGGATAGAGAACTTAAACATTGGTAAAACTTATTTACATTTCCGATGCTAAAATCTCTTCTGTACTCAAACCAGCTACCAATTTGCTTATAATTTCCTGCATCAAAGGAAAGCATTTGACCAGTGTCGTGGTCAGACAGAGCCAAACTTTCGGTGTAGCCAATGGCTTCATCTATATTACTAGCAATAATATCAATACATGCATTCTGTCTTGTTGGCGACGTAATGTGTATTTGAATATTATGGTTTTCTAAGAGACTTTTGAGTGTTTGGGATATTTTACTTTTCTTTAACAAGTTGATGTTCCAATCACCACATATGATTATTTTGTTACCCGTTTTGTTGAGTTTTTGTAACAGGATATCTAGCTTATATAAAAAAATATTTACGTCTGATGACGGGGTTCTATAAATGCAGATAATAAGTAACTTCATACCATTGATTTTTATACCGCAGCATTCAAAATCATAGTTTTGAGAAACATCATTACATATTTTAAGCTCTTCAAATTCTAAATTTGTTTCAGTTAAAATACAAGAGCCTCCTCGTCTTTCATTTTCTCTTGACCAAGAGGTCGCCATTCTATAATTATTCAGGCAGACATTACTTTCAGTCCCTTTTTTTAGGAATGTTTCGGAAAGGCATACAACGTTAATTTGCTTTTGTCTTAATTTAAAATTATGAAGTATGACTTCAAGTTCATCTCTTTTTTTAAAAACGCTGGCTATTGGCTCAGATTTATGATGGCACCGTGTTTACCTTAGATACAGGTCGATTCAACAAAGCTGGCATGAATGGAATGAATGACATCTATCGTTGTGTGTATGCGGCCTTGCTATACACGTAAATTTACGAAAGCTGGCACGAATAGATCGAGTAAGTAACAGAATGTATCTATGTGTGGATGTCAAAATGACAGTAGGTACAGGTTGGTTTAGCACGGCCGCATACACACAATGATAGATGTAATTAATTCCATTCGTGCCAGCTTTGGTGAATTTACCTGTACAAACGCCTTAGAAGTGACTAATATTACGGGCAAAATAGCTCTGTTTTTATTACATGTGAAATTCTTATTTAGCTTGACAGGTGTGTCACAAGTCACAACCATGTTCGAAAGTAAAGGGTTTCCAGGAAATCCAAAATTTTGATACTTTTTTAAGAAGTTTTTTAACGTTGGGGTAATGCGTTTATGCATGCTGCCCAGTCCAGGGGAAACCAGGGGGCTATGACGGACTAACCACTAGTGGACTACCGTCTAAAACCACCAACGAAAGCCGGTTCCGACTTTTGGTGGAGCGCCGCGGGATCGCTATCAGCATTCGACCGCACGCGCTTCGGCTTGTGAAGTAGCCCCTGCGTCGAGCAGGTTGTGGTCATCATCACATCATCAGCCTGAGATAGTCCACTGCTGGACCTAGGCCTCTCCTATTACCTAACTATGTGTATAGACGCATTAGGAGGTAAATGCCCATAATCGCCACGCATTGTGGTCATATTTAAACATAAAGAAAATAAAGTTTAATGTAACTCTGTACATGGCTGTGACAACTCACAAATCTATATAAGAAATAGGTACTCGCATACTTACGTAATCTTAGACATAACTAACTTCAATTCCTTTGCTCCAGGCATGCTCTTCGACGTAACCGGTACCTGGGACCTGACGTTCTACGTCGGCGGCTTGTGGTTGGTCATCTCCGGGCTGTGTGTCGGTGTGATCGCGTACACGAGGGACGTGCGAATGTGTGGGTCAGCGCCGCTGCTGAAAGAGGACAGTGAGAGCGGCGTCGATGTGTAACTTCTAACTTAACAAGTCGATATTATTTGTCCCTTTCGGTCTTATCAAATCTACAAACAACAGGAAGGGACAAACGATCAGAGCTGACCTAAGTCGGTGGCTTGTGGCTGGTCATCTCCGGGGCTCTGTGTGTGCGTGATCGCGTACACGAGGGACAGTGAAAGAGGACAGTGAGAGCGGCGTCGCGTCGATGTGTAACTTCTAACTTAGCAAGCTGATATTGTTTGTCACTTTTCTGTGTTATCAAATCTACAAACGACAAAAAGGGACAAACGACCAGAGCTGACCTATGTCGGTGGCATGTGGCTGGTCATCTCCGGGGCTATGTGTGCGTGATCGCGTACACGAGAGATGTACGCATGTGTGGGTCAGCGCCTCTGTTGAAGGAGGACAGTGAGAGCGGCGTCGATGTGTAACTTCTAACTTAGCAAGCTGATATTGTTTGTCCCTTTCGGTCTTATCAAATCTACGAACGACAAAAAGGGACAAACGACCAGAGCTGACCTAAGTCGGTGGCCGGTGGCAGGTCATCTCCGGGCTCTGTGTGCGTGATCGCGTACACGAGAGATGTTTGCATGTGTGGGTCAGCGCCGTTGCTGAAGAAGAAAGAGAGAGTGAGTGAGAACTTCGGGTATTACTAGTAATCTGTCTCTTTCTTACCCTAATGTTATTGACTCAAAAATCGAGATAAACAGATATACTGAGATATACTCTGTGTATACATAAGTACTTACTTCGTTTATGTACATACAACAATTTTACAATATTTAATTTAGCGCCACTCAATATTGAACAGGAAATAATTCATTGTATTTTCTTATATGCTGTTTATAAATGAGTCAGATATATAAATAATTGTTTATGTATTTTATTTGCGATGCTTTACACAATTGTATACAATTATCAAGTGTAATTATTATTAGGTGTTTTTATATACAATGTTTACATGATAATGTAATAAGCATAAAAAATATATTTCATTAAGAATCTGCATTTGTACGGTATGTGATTAAATTTGCCTACCAGTTTATTATTATATAACAAAAATAATAAATATTGTACATATACCATTGCCATATTAAACAATGTTTATTAAATTAATATTTTTCAATCAGTTATGCATTTTTTTTTCACACATACAATGGGTATGAATGCTCAGGGCTCGTCTGCCGAATCCATCCATAGTTAAAGTCCAACCCCCTTATTCATAAACGTTTGTTAACATAACAAGCCGCAAATAATTGTTTCTCCCTTTCGGTCTTAACAATGTGTCCATAAGACTGTGTCCACTGTGTCCACTGTGTTTCACTTAACATGTGAAACTGTGTGTGAATAACAAAAAGGGCAAAGCCCCCGGAAATTACCCGGAACCTCCAGGGTCACTACCAAGTAGGCTACGGAGGCTGACAACATAGACACGTATGACGGGAAGTGGAGGGAACTGGCACTTGATAGGGACGATTGGAGGTAGAAACGGAAGGCTTTTGCTAGCAGTGGGATATCAAATAAGCTCAATAAAAAAAATCACACCTAATCCAAATGTTAATTAGGTATGACAAACCTGACACTTAAAAAAATAATCTTAATTTGCCATTTCAAAATTTACAATTACGATTGAACTTAGAATCTCATGCGAGATGAGAGGTTATGAAAATAAGTATATTGTAATGAATAAATGTATATCATACTCAATTCCACCTATAAACTCAAACTCGAACTGTTTTATTTACTTTTATAGTTGCAGATTTCTTAGAATGACCTTTTGACAATTTAGAAATGAGCCTTATTTATATAACGTTAAGACTATCGAAAAGATGGTGAGTCTTACCCTCATATTCATCATCATCATCATCATATCAGCCGGAAGACGTCCACTGCTGAACATGGGCCTCCCCCAAAGATTGCCACAATGACCGGTCCTGCGCCACCTGCATCCAGCGGACTCCTGCGACCTTCACCAGGTCATCAGTCCACCTTGTGGGGGGCGTACCCACGCTACGCCTTCCGGTACGTGGCCGCTACTCAAGAACCTTCCCGCCCCAACGACCATCGGTTCTACGCGCAATGTGCCCCGCCCACAATGGGCCTCATAAGAAGGCTCAAAGTCACCCAAAGGGCAATGGAGAGGGCTATGCTAGGAGTCTCTCTGCGGGATCGGATTAAAAATGAGACCATCCGCAGCAGAACCAAAGTAACCGAAATAGCTCTCCGAATCGCTAAACCCTCATATTAATAATGATTAATTTGTGGCTTTTAAAAGTTAATTCTTAGAAATCGGTTACTATAGTACCACGTCCCACGAACACCTTAAGCATAATTATATTCTATTCGGAGAATACTGATGCGGATAGTGAGACAGGACCTAATTGTAAGGAAAACATATATAGAGTAATGTTATCTAAGTACGAAATGTGATGGAAATTTCCCCATGATATCTCGACACACTTTTGTTTAACCTACTTAAAGTAAAAAATATTTCAGAACCAGTTCAAACAAGATTATTTGAACTTATGTACCTATTATAATAAATTTACTTACCGCGAGGTGATGACAGGTGACTGCAGTAAGAAAGAATACATGTATCACTACAACCTCCCGTAGTGTCGCAAGCAAGAGTCGACTAGAAGTGCCACGCCACTGACCATTCATTTATTAACCTTTTGGACGCCAGCGACTGATATATTGACACCACATGTTCAACGCCAATGACTGATTTATAAGTCCTGGTTTACAGAGCAATATAAACCTACACGCATGTGCGTAAAATTCAATTTAATTTTGACATTTTGTTAACGTGGCGTGTGAGTTACGGCTTTTGTATTTGACGTGGCGTGGCGTCAAAAAGGTTAAAGATTGATGATGGGAGCAGCGTCATCAATCATCATTTATTTATTATTATTATTTATTTATTTTATATTCCAATATATTTCACAGCATAACAGTATAAACCAAGTCACTGTGGACTAAAAAATTACAGGACAAATACAAGTAATAGGTACCTACTTAAAAACTACTTAAATTTGGGTGACGACGTAACGACGTGGCTCCGTTGCGTCGTCTGATCTGACGTAGGATTCGGAAGATTGCCCCGGAACTGCCGAAACACGACGCCCTTCGGCCAGAAGTCTGCAATGCATCATAGTGACATACTTCTGCTTCACCAATCCACTTGCCTAGCTTGGCGATTACGGGCATACTTCCTAATGGGGAGGCCTATGTCTACCTATGGACTGATTTAGGCTGTTGATATGATGATGATTAATAATTCCCTGTCGAGTTGTTGTCAAATGTATTGTGTAGGTAAGTGCTCCTACGTCACCTGTAGTTTTCCTTTTATTGTTTGCTGTAACTATTTTTGATGTTTGCTATACTAATGCTGTGTGAACAGTGTATTTGCGGAGATCAAAATGGAATTAGTAAGGCGCTGACAACAGATGCACGAACTATGCAATACGTATATTTATCATTACCGATGTACATTTCGAGAAAAGGTCTACGGTCTAAGGGACTACGTATACCTACATTTAAAAAGATTTAAAAAATCATAGTGCGTTTTGTAAAAAAAAACATTAGATATACGTACCTAGTTGCCAGTTGTGGCTTACCTATTAAGTTTTTTGTTGGTAGGTAGTTGTGCCTCCGCGAGAAGTGGCAAAAACATAAACGAAAAATTTTTTTTTCATCCTATGTCAAGGATATGAATTTCTTTAAAAATATGCATAATGAACCCCATTTTACGCTCATTCATCATTTTGAATTTATTTCGTTACTCTCGCTTACTTATCTAATATCATAGTTTAAAAATTGCCATAATTTTTTGACATTTTCGTAATTAGTTCTAAAACAAAAAATATCTAGGGCTCATAATTATTATGCATACAGCGTTCTTAGGGCCTTCCACTACAGCACCTCAAATTACAACCAAATCCCTTGAGGGGGCCAATCTTCTTAGCTTAGCCTGCTAGACGCTTTTTTGACAGCTTTCATAAAAAGAGGAGGTTCTCAACTAGTCTGATTTTTTTGTATGTTTGTTACACGATATCTCCTAGGATTAGGTTTGATTGCAAAAAAAATGGTACATAGTTAAGGCCATAATCAAAACAAAGTCAAAGTTGCCAGTCTGTCGGTGTTCTACAGATTGCACTTCGGGGAGTGTGCTCAAGAGCTGCATGAGCTTATTCCACCATCCCCATTTTACCATCGAAATTCTAGACGCACGGCCGGGTTCCACCCTTACTTGGTAGATATTCCATTTGTTCGTACAAAGCGCGTTGCGTCTGCTTTCCTTATGCGTACTGCCAAGGAGTGGAATTCCCTGCCGGCGTCGATATTTCCAAGATCATATAACCCGTCAACCTTCAAGTCAAGGGTGAATAGGCACCTTCTGGGCAAACTCACTCCATCGTAGGCCACGTCTCTGCCCTTAGCTAGTCTGTGGCCATGAGTAAGCCTATTTCATATAAAAAAAAAAAAAAAAAAAAACAAAAACTACGACCCGTCAATTGTGTTACGAAAGTTAGTCATACAATCTATGTGGAATACGCTGTCCAACAACCTTCGCAAGTACTAAAAGGGGGCAAATTTAAGGATTTAGGTTCGTATTGTTGATCGCTCATAGTAAATTTTGAAGTTGACGCCCTTTTTTCAGTGCCAAAAAATTTAACTTCGTAACACAGAAATTAAGACGTTAAATTTTGTTTTCATTAAAGGCCTTTAGTTATGTACAGTTTCTTTTTTTGCAATCAATCATTTGCAAAAAAGTCTACGAACAAATACAACTTGGAAGACGCAAGCCATAAAAACGGTCCTGAATTTCAGTTGACAAGTGTCACCCCCTTTTCAATGCATCACGGTACCTAATGAATTTCAAAATTAAACTTTTAAAAACTTAAATGTCCATTTATAGATACCTAGTTGTGATTGGTCCATCAAAGTTTTGATTGGCTTCATTCTACAAACATTCGTCAAAGCTGTTGCGCCGAAATATGTGCGTTGTTAAGAAAAGCGTTATGTCTTACCCATCATTGAACAACTGTTTTTGGGGGCATTTTTGAGCTGGCGTTAGACGTCCATGTTATATATATGGTCGCAGAAAAAAGTGTATTTGCTGGCTCGACAATTAAAATAGGACAACTAAAAATGAATAGGCTGTACGATCGCGTCTAATCAAACGAAGTTGAACTTTAAGTACCTAGTTCCTCGTAATACATTACCTGTACCATTGGATTCCACTGACGATTGGTGTATTACTATTAACGAAGCTGGCGGTTATAGCCGTCGCTGGCGCCCATGACACAACTTTCTGTCATGTATAGCCGTCAAAAGGCATGGCAGAATAAAATACAGTGCAACCTTATACTGACAACTTTATTGAAGGGAACAACATTACGATAGTCTTGCCAACAACAACAACAGATACATTGAGCGGTGAACTCAGATTGACAGATGCTGCTAATTAAGTAATATTCTCAGTAGGTACATAAGAAATAATCCTATTTAGATACTTGACAAAGCATACGACAATTTGGGTCGAAATTCTTTTCGTTGTCTTGTTTCATACCACTCTGTCACGCTTCCAGTTGCTGTCCCGACTCATTATATAAAAAAAAAATCAGTGCACTTGTATTTCTTTTTCACTCTTGATTTTAATCCATATATAAAATATTGGTAGCAAAATATCATCTCATACAAAAATCACAACTGTGTCACGTTTTATAGGGACACAATACGAGTATGAGGCAACAAAAATAATTTTGACCCATTTACTGTTTCAAAATCAATGCTATCGATTGTCATGTGTTATTTGTTAAATGGGTATGACACATTGTCAAAATTAAAGTGTATTGTCAGGTAATTGACAAGTTGGTATAATACAGGGCCCACTACTGCCATCTAGCAATTGATGCTGAAACAAAGTTATACATTTGGAGATAATTTATCTATGTAGGTACAGTACAAATGTTATTTAAAAAAATCATTTCCAATAATGTTGTTTTATATTTAATTACCTCGATTGCAATTATAGTTCGTGGCAACATATGCTAACTTCTGACTTTTCACAGGTAATTAAAAATTAAGAAAAAAATACTTTACCATATTTTGCGCAACATGATAAAAAAATAAATTACTACTGAAACTTACATCAAGCATTTTATCATTGTATAATCAACACATAAACCTTCGAAATTTGTATATGTTGACATTCTGTCTCTCTCTGTCACTCCAACAAAGGTGTCATCCGTGTGACAGAGACGGATGCTCAAAATCTGCGGTGTTTGCGACAGGAAAATTGTCATATTCTTACAGGTTACAACTAACGAAAATAGTACATAATTATGCTGATTTTGATATTTTTCTCATCATTGATAATAAGTTACAGCGTAGATTTTCAAGAGGAGATTTTCAATTCGACTTTTTTTTTATAATTATGTAGGTATGTCACTCGATATCTCCGAGAGAGTGAAACGATTTTTTTTTATCGAACGGGTATAACCCCGAATAGGTTCCGTTGGCACCAAGTTTTGGTCTGATGATGAGATCTTGGAGGAATCGATTGAGGGGGTTTTCAATTATTTAATTTGGATATTGTAGTTGATATTCAAATATATAACAATTTTCGTTTTTAGATAATTATGACGCTAAAAGCTATTCAGTCCGACTAAGCCCTTGAAGGAACCTTCGCCTCTACCGCGAACATCGAAGTTCGTACATTTTGGGAATTTTTCTCTGTCACTCTAATGACACCTTCCTTTGAGTGACAGAGACACAATCCCCAAATTTGCGAACTCCGGTGTTCGCGATAGTACGTAGGTATTAAGATAATGTGTCAATTTTAGGTAACACATGAATATAATAGTTAGGAATGTACAGACTTCAGATGTTTAGATGGCGTGTGTTTTGTTTTCACAGAATATTTTTTATTATTTAGTGATTAGCCAAATTTTTTCTTGTTTTCTGCCTGAAAATTAAAAATGCAAATGACGTACGTCACGCAACATATAAACAATGATGAAACCGTTAGTTTGAGACGGAATTAAACTATACTATTGCCAAGCTTATAATATAATAAAGAACTTGAAGGCAAAAAATCGATAATTGTAAATATCAAACATCTGCCTCTGTTATTCCAGTTACGTTTTAATAATGAGAATGACAGAGGCAAACAAAATCACAATGTTTGATATTCATCATCAATATAATATCATGTTTAGCTTCCCACTGATATTATTCTATTTCACAACATTAATTTCATACAATTATTTAACACTGTTGCTACAAACATCATCAAGAAAATGTAATAACTTTTCCCCTTCAATCATGAACGCCTCCTAACTTAGAGACCTTTAGAGTGAAGACACATATAGAAAGAAGAAAGAAAGAAATAAAAAAGATATATCAGCATGTGTCATATATCAGCATATGTACGCATTTTATCGAATGGAATTGGCCGTTTAGTATGAAACGTGTAAGCATGCGTACGCGTGCGGAAAGCTGGACGCGGTCCCATACTAAACTGACTGCCTACGCATGCTGATAAATGTGTCTTCACCCTTAGTCTTACAGACATATTAATAAGACTGAAAATGATATTTATGGGCTCTCTAAGAGGCGTTTATGAATAAACGGGTTTGAAAATAAGTATTGTCAAGGTCACTAACACCGTTGGTAACAGTGAAATGTTCATAAGTGTTTAAAATACAACATGACAGTATACAACAAGATACATTTAGGTCTCTTAAAAGATACGGTGTAACTATATGACATCATTTTCACTGATCAACATAACGACTCAACTCGGAATAGGATGACAACAATGGTATAATATATGACAGTTGTGCATTTATAATTTAAATACTATGTAAAGGCTCATTTTCCTAATGGTACTCCATCGTAACATTTATTATGAAATCTAAATCGTTTTTTTCTGTTTTTTTAGTTTGGTAAAGTCGCGTCATCATACATATCGATAGGGAACAATGAGAGAACGACAAATTATTGCACCACCAGTGCGCTCTAACGAAAAACTAATAGGAATTTTAATATACTAACGAAAAAAGGATCTTAATTGCAAGATGCTTAATACCACATTAGGGATAAAGTTGTACCTATTTATTAAAATCAATTAGTTACAAATTGATCTTATTTGAAAACATATATTTTATGACATTAATGAAATAATAGGTATATTGTCGTTCAATTTCTTAGCTGACATTGTTTTTTGTCTATTGTAAGAAAGTCGAAGAAATACATATTATTTAAGAATTACATTAGGAATTGCTCACATATGATCCTACATAATAATATCTCTGACATATATTACATACATATTTTCTACGGAAACTATACACCAAAGGAAATTTCTTAGCATTACTTACAAAAAATACTCTTTCCGATATAGTTCTGCAAGCACCTACTTCTTTTTGTCACTTCTTTTGATCCTATACAAAATATAATATAATTTAACTAATTTTTGTCACTATTATTCTAGAAAGATCCTAAATAAAAATAGAAATTCACATTGTTAAGGCGTAGCAACAGATACATTACTTCGCTTTCAGATACTATTCTTATAGGAACAACAACTTTTCTCAATATGCAAAATACATAATGAGACTGTCACCATATATGACAGAAATGCCAGTTACCGCAGCCTCCATTTATTATTTATTTATGTTTTAATAATGAAAAGTTGAGCGCAGTTTTCAGATTTTTATTCAATATTTAGAATTTTAGTGAAGAGGTAGATCAAAAGTTGCTTAAACATTCAAAATTACTTTATCAAAACTCCTTATTGGATATTCATAAGAGATTTTAAAATCGAAGCGTACAGTTATTTTTTATTCATATTCATAAGTTCTTCTAGCAAATATGATAAACATTAAATATTGTTATTAAATAACAAAAAATACTTCTCAGAATATACAACTAAGTACTTCCATATATTTTATTTACTTTAAGTAATCCTATTTAAAAGATAAAAGTGGGTTTAAATTACAAGGGAAGACGTTTTTATAAAGAAATTGCAGAAATCTTACCTACCAGGTTACCATTAAATTTAAAACTAAATAATAAACTGGATATGCTTTCGATACGTGATAATACTTCAAAATTGTGCTTAAAAGTGAAATTAAGTTTTTATCTATAAACAGCCACGGTTTTATCTACAAGTACAACGAGCTCTTAGCCTACGCTAAAGACAAAAATCCTTAATTTAATAAAAATTTTTTTAGTTCTACCCATGTAAGAAACAAGTAGAAAGAATGGGAAATCTTGCCCAAAATTAGATGTACCTAAAAGTATTCACTGATCATTAGCACTTGTGTAATTAGGTTGGTAAGTTAAGTACCCAGGTACTTTTAAGTTATCATTTAAGAATTGCATGGGTGCCATCAAAAAAGTATGGCCTTAATGAAAAAATATGATGATTATGTTTGTTTATCATTCACTGCTCCAAGTTTTCACAAATATATGAACAAATAAAACATGTTCAAGACATTGCTTGCTTTCATATATTCTCATGGCAATTGCACAACGGAATGAACTAGGTACACCAAATTATGGGTCGAACAACGACAGCTCATGGGAGACCTTACAATATAATATAACACTAACATTAAATGACATAGAAAAGGTCGTAGAAAAAGACTTAAAGACATATCTATTCTCACTTGAAATCACGTTAAGTTACATCATACAATTCATCCACTTGTGACCCTTTTTAGTGGTTTTATTTTAATAGATAAGTATAATAATAATTTTGGCGTGTTAAGGTAAAACGCAATGTAATAATTCATTACATTTATATGCCTTAAATTTTGAATTTCAATTACGTTAAGTTCAGGTAATAAAGTAGGGCCTCCGTTTTAGATTCATAACAATTTCAATAAACAACTAATATAATAATAGACAGATAAAAACAACGAAGTATATTAAAAAAAACAGTTAACACTTATTATTATCTAAAACAATTGTCACCTGACACCGACAATTCACTGTACAATTATACTGAATTGTCAGTGTCATTGTCAATTAACGTCAGCTCAATCAAATAATGGGTAGGCATGCATTGAATTCTGATCAACAAGCATGACAGAATAACGGGAACATGACAAGATATATTCTATTAACAGACGACACGAGTAATATTTACAGTAACAACCATGGTAACGTGTAACAGACAACCATAATCACAAACATTTGATCAAGAAATGTTACATGTCCAATGACCTTGATGAAATATACAGTTAAAAGTAAGTAAAACGGAAATATATGAAATGATTAATACTATAGATAAAAATATATAAATGTAACCAGCATAAAAAAATACAAAAAAGCGAGTATAAAAAAGTAAGTACACAGGTTCTGTCAAATATAAAAATTTTGACGTTTTCTATTTTCACTGTAAAGCTTAATGTTACATAAATAAAAGTTAGTTTACGATCTACTGCATTGTTTCGAGAAATTAATTAAAATATAACCTAGATTATCTTTTACACAGGAACTAATAATATTTATTACTTACCAAGGTCATCAGACGTTTTGAATACTTTGATGTAATTATTCTGAAATATAAATGTACTTATCAAATAGATACTTAATAATAATATATTACGTACATATATGTCCAACTATTCTCAATACGAAAGATTTTTAGAATATCTGCTTATTATTTTTCTAATCATAAAATTACGCTCAATATATTGTAAGCCGAATTACTGTATTCAGACTGTTTTCTGATATATTAAACTTCATGATGCTTATCGAATAGAATAACTTTGAAATAGAAAGTACCCAATTCAGTAGATACTGTGATATGTTGTACGTTAAAGGTAAAACTAATTGACAATGACAGTATTTTACAAAAATAGAGAGGTAAACTAATTTCTTAAATAACCTGCAGTCATTTAGTTCATAATTTAATTTAGTTATTTGCTCTATTATTTTTATTGTTAATATGTACACGCAGTTTTATAGCAGTTTAAAAAAATATCGTTACACTGCAATTTATTGAGAATAGTAGAAAGGATTTAGGATTTTTAGAAAATGTAAATTTTATAAGATTTATAATGAAACGTTTTCGTTACAGGCAATAATAATTACATGTAGATAAACCTAGACCTATATTTATTAATATTTTCAAGTAAAGTAATCAGTTAAGACGCTATATCAATGGGCACATTATTTACAAGTCTAATCCAAGTATCATATAACAACTGTCTGGATATAAATTGCGTCAGCAAAAGAAAAAAACAATTTTTGTAAGCGAACATACTTCGTAATGTGCACGTCGAAAAGTTCTGATTTGCATCATTTTTGCTAACGAAATTGACTTGCCAAACTATTTTTATCAACGTGTTGACTTATTTTTTACTTTTTTGTGTATTTGAATTTGGCATGTTTTATTAAACATG